>JAWWEN010000048.1:5280800-5304131 GCA_035582955.1 Sycophila texana
AATTCTGGTAAAATTAACTATATTCCGGTTTACTAGGGTGTATAGTTAAATTTACTTTTGACTTTTTTTTCAGTGTAGAAATTTTATTATTCGTTGTTGAAATTATTAATAACAATGGAAATTTTATTGATCGCTGCTTTTAAATTTTATTACCCGTTTGAAGATGCGACGGTCTCTTGAATTTTATTAAAATCTCAATTGTAAAATTGAATGGCGAAAGATAAGATTATATCTTAAGTAGATCGCGTCAAGCTTTGATCAGACGTGCTTCACTAATGCGGTAATTAGTCCTTACCCCTTGAGAAAATTAGCGCAGTATCCGTTACGTGTTTATCTGGCCGTATATAATAAATATTCCAATTTGTTTATTTCAAAGCTTAGTACATTACACAATATCTTATTAGCATCAAATGCTATGCAATTGAGGAAGCCTTGAGACACAATACTCTTGTGGTACTGAATGTGTAGGGTATATAGACGATGAATTGGAGCGCGCGCGCAGAAGATCGATGTTCGCAGCTTCCATGTGCACAGTATTGCAATGAGTTGTACATACAAATTGACATTATCTGCTACGGCAAAAGGATTCCTATTTGAGCACCGTTTTTTTTTTACCTTCAAAACAATCAAACGCGTCAATTCGCCGATATAATGTACGATTCTGTATTCATGCACGATAGTATCTCTGAGTGTAAAGTCCTTAAGTCGAGTCGTTTTAATTATCATGCAAACGAGAAATTGTTTATCGGGCTATTTGGTCGGAGAATCGAACTTTCAGCGATGTTTTTTGAAAATCACTGGGAATGTAAGATACGTAAATAATAGTAGCAAAGAATTAGTAATAAAAATTAGAATAAAACTAATTTATTTTTTATTCCTTAACGAGTTATACTGGCCACATCCTCAAAACAAATAATTTATTCAACATTTTTTCACAAAATTAAACAAGATATTCTTAAGAAAACGATTTAATCAAAATAAATTTTTAATTTATGTAGACTTGCAGTAATTCCCAGAAGAAAATAAACTAAAATTAATTTTGAAGAGTTTTTGAATTAATAAGAGCATATATACACCGTAGATAAATTAATTTTCTTTATGTACACATACTCTATGAACTCCTCCATTTATTTAGCGAGATAAAAACGAGAAGAGTAGACATAATAATTATTTATCAGAATGTTGAAATAATAAAACCAGAATAATTTAGATTTTAAACAGATCTCGTTATTTCAATAACAAACGTCCAATAACAACAGAGTCTCAGATAATGAACAAAATTTCAGCAGTTTAATCACGACGTGAGGTGTGCCGCTCTTGGGGTAAACTTCTATTATCACTAGGTATAGACAAAGGTCGTTTCTCAACTGAAAAAACGAAGCGAGACTGGCGGAATCTTAACGAACCCCAACAAAAGAAATTTTTATATATGTATATATATAGACACTCGACTGAGAAGAGGGTCGCGAACGAACACGAGGGAGGGAGCCCGCCTGAGACGAGACAATAAAGAAATGGCAACAGGAGAAAAAGAGTAAAAAAAAGTACAACTCAAAAAAGCCCGCAGGTGAAGTGCGCAGGTTCAGTCTATACCCTTCCTCCAGAGTGTCCCTTGCCTCTAGAGATATTAAACGCAGTTTAAAATGCATTTTCATTAAAATTAATGACGCAAAGTGCAGCAGCAACATTTTTTCTTGAAAAAAACTACAAAATGAAGAATAAGCAATACTTCTTAAGAATAAAAAATGCAGAACACGTTTTACTAGAATTTCTTAACAAGTACATCTATATAGAGGACTGCGAATTTATTTTTCAGTGCAGTTTCCATTTATTGAGATGGAAAATTATATTAAATATTTATTGAACTAAAATGAAAAAAACTGAAGTAATAATTTAATTAATAATATAATTAATAATTATGTAATTTTGACCGTGACATCTGTCTTAAATATTATATCTATTTATTTATTTATTGAACAGACAAAATGCCCTTCGTATACAATATACAAATACAAATGTACATACATAAAGAATTACAGGATATGATGCATTTTTACTCATAAAAAAAAATATTAATTACTACAAAATTAATTAAAAAATATATTCCACTGGTCGCAGCCCAAAAAAAGTTATATATAAGCAACATATACATTGCCATCGATACACTACTTTCTTCCTTCCAAAATACGATAAAAAAAAAAGCTAAAAAGGTGACGACAGATACAATAAGCGTCAACTCATAAGAGAAGCCTAGGGTACACAGTATTTCCATTACTCCGCGTATGACTCATGCAAAACAACAATAAGCGCGCGGATTGAAAGTCTCCACCAGCGAAAGTACACTCGGCGAAGTCTAGAACAATAATCGATAGACACAAGCTCGAGACCCGCAGGCCTTGCAGAGCATCGCGAATAGGCGCGCAATTACCGAATCCCGTCTGTACGATATGTCCCTCTTTTTTTGCAGCTGCGAATCGTAAAAAAGTGTCCTGCGACCTGCTCGCGTTCGTGTCATCGGAGCGAGCTGTCAAGTGTTGACAGCCTGGACGCGCGAGCCATGCAGCAGAACGCAATAATCGCTGGGGCTCGGGTAGTGGGGGAGACGCGGTGAACGGGCCAGACGAAAACAAAGTCAGCGAGCGTTCGATGCGAGAACGACCATCGCCGCTGAGATTGTCTATCGCGCGATTAATTTTTATCGGGAATAAGTATTTGCAAGAAGTTTTTTACTTACCGAGATAGGCGGGCCCAGGCGCAAAAACAGCTGAGGCTCCTCGACCATACTGACGACACTCCGCTTTCCGCAGTTCCTTGTGTTGACTATACCTGCGTCACGCCGCCATGTTTTTTTTTTTTTTCAGAAAGGTTCGGTACTTGGCGCGATTTTCAAATTTTCACTTTCTTATCTATTCAGATATTGATCGATAATAAATAATGAGTTTCATAATATTTACTGAAGGATTAGAAATAAATTTTTATGATAAACGAATGTAATGATAAAATTTAAGTAAATAAATGTATTGCAATTTCAATTTTTAAGCAGGTGTCATATATTTTATATATTTCTAGTACAAAAGTTTTACAAGTATCAACATAGTACAGGGCTATTTGATTTAATCACAGATCTTATAAAATTGTAAGAAATAAAAAAAAAAATTCTTGGAATTTTTTAAATGTTGTACAACAATATTAACGATATGAATGTTAAAAATTTCATATAACACTACATTTATATTATTAACTGCAGTGCGTTATAGTAGTAGTATTCAAGTACTTAATTTTAATGTAGTTTAACAACCTTTTGCTTCGTTAAAACGAGCACTTATGTCCTTCCAATTGGCAATATCAAAAATAGCTTTAACATAATCTGGTCTTACATTCTTGTACTGTAAATAATAAGCGTGTTCCCATACGTCGATACCAAATAGAGGGATCAAACCAGTTGTTGCTTGCAAGGGATCTTGATTAGCGCAAGTAGCAATTTGAAGTCTTTTATCTTTTTGACTATATCCAAGCCAACCCCAGCCAGAACCTTGAACTGCAACTGTGGCTTCTGATAATCTTTTCTTCATTTCCTCCAGACTTCCAAAGTCCTTTTCAATTTGAGATTTAAGAGCAGCTAAAAAATAAATAGAAAAGCATTAATCACATTTTAAATTTGTCCAGAATATAAAATCAATAAAAAATATTTGCATACCATCAGGTTGACCTCCATTGGGTGAAAGATTGTTCCAGAAAATAGAATGATTTAAATGTCCTCCACCATTGAACTTAATAGCCGGTGCTAATGCTATCTGAGTATTAACATCTCCTTTTGCAGCAGCTTCCTTTAATTTTTCCTCGGCAACATTTAAATTGTTAACATAAGTGGCATGATGTTTGCAGTGATGCAGTTCCATAATTTCAGCGCAAATGATTGGTTCCAATGCCCTGTAGTCATAAGGTAATTGCGGCAAGGTATGCTTTGCTCTAACAAGAGCCTCCTTTCCTCGGCTAAAAACAATGACGAAATTTTTAGTTAATCTCTTATCTCCAGGGTTAATGATTTATATTGAAATCAACAAGTTAAGGTTATGAATTATATAATTGCTCCATTAAAGTAAGAAACTATACTTCCAAAAAGTATGAATGAAATAAGTGAACTTACAAGACTCCGGTGATGACCGCACGTTTAGCTGCGAACATGATTGTCTGCTGATGAAAATACAAAAGTAAAACTGATGATCGCCAAGTTGAAGTTCGCGTTCAAAATTCTCTTCTGCAAGTTGGAGCACTCATGAAGCACTGTGGACTGTGGTTGTGGAGTGAGAACAAGCCGGCGGCGGGCGAATGGCAAACTCGAACTCGACTACTTCCACATATATACACAAAACTTATAAATATATGTGCAGTTTATCTTTGTATGCATCCAATAATGTAAGTCACTCGCGCATTTCAATTTACGAACACCTAAAATAAGTAACGCGCTGAAATTAAATGCATAAGCACTGATTAAGGTCATCACTTGTTTAAAAAAAAAATGTGAACGATAAAATAGATACAATTATCTTGATATAAAACTTTTTTCTAAAATAAGTATCTAAAAATGCTAATATGTTTTTTGTTCTTTACACAATGCAGTTGTACGAAATTGTACTGTAACATATATTATATAAATGTATGCACAATAAAATTCAAGGATTCAGCACCTAAACAAGGTGAATTATTGATCGATATTGATGACAAAAATTCAAGGAAATTGAAATTTGCCATCAATGTATTGTATATAAAGTTGCGCATGCGTCGATTTACCCGCGTTTAGAATTAGCACCTGTTATTCCTGTAATCGTTAATCGTTAAGCCAAACCATTTTCTCATACTCCACTCAACCGCATGTACTACAACTCCTGCAAGTAAGTAAAACAAAATAAAAAAAATAATTTTTATTCTACTAAAATACAACTGTACGTAGCAGCTGCATGTAACGAACACTTGTAATTACAGAAAATGGAGCATCGTACATTTTAGCGGGTGGGAGAGCAGTTAATATACCCCACGCGGACTGTTCATAGTGTTCAAGCACTTCGGAAGGCTTAAATTTAGAACGCGAAGAACTGGCGGGTGGCGCCTATCCTCGATCTCATAAACGAGGGGAGGTGTATAAGTATAGTTGCTGCGTCGATCGCACGAGCAGCTGAGCTGCAGATGGCGTTCGAAAGGAGCCCGAGAACCGCTGCATCCTTTCGACATTTTTGAATTCAGTTAAAAACCTTAAAAAAAATCCTCATACATTTTTTCAGTAATTCAGCTGGTAAGCGCATACCGGTAGCGTGACCGTCATCAGCTCTTGAAGTCGAGACGCCGCGCAGCCACAGGCGAAACGCAGTGTCGCGGAGAAGTCCGAGTGGCGATTGGCGAGTGGAGCGTCGAGTATCGCGGGCAGTGTGCGAGAGTATAGACAAGCGAACGGGGGAGATCTGGCTCAGAGTGCACGTATATGTGTGCGCGCGTATGTCGCAGCTCGATCGAACGCCAGCCGTCCGGTCGCCGTCGTCGTCCTCAACTCCGGGTCCACCTTGGCTTTTAACATGGCGTTGACGCTGTTCCAGGGCGGCCGCCAGGCGCACCGCGTCTAGCCGCTCCTCACAGTGCATCAAGGATCAGGCG
Organism: Sycophila texana; assembly: GCA_035582955.1. Taxonomy (NCBI): domain Eukaryota; kingdom Metazoa; phylum Arthropoda; class Insecta; order Hymenoptera; family Eurytomidae; genus Sycophila; species Sycophila texana. The sequence continues at coordinate 5,286,447 of JAWWEN010000048.1, forward strand.
AGTAGCCCCGCGTGCTGCACCTGGTGTGTCTTCGGACTAGCGGTGCTTGTGTGTATATATACAGTGCGCACGCTGCTGCCCTCTCCCTTTCTCTCTCTCCGAGTCGCTCTCTCCGCTGCCTCCGTCTCCGTCTGACTTGGCTCTCGGAGCGCGAAGTCGCAACACATCGACGCGCCAAAAATTCGCTTGTTACATAGAGAGAGGAGAGACGCGTGGAAGAAGGGGAGAGAAAGTGCAAAGTTCTTCGCGCTGGCCTCTACTCCACCAAGGCTCCAAAGCCAGTCGGAAGGAGCGAGAGAGAGAGAGAGAGAGAGAGAGAGAGTGAGAGAAGGAGAGGAGGGTAGCCGCGCGGTAGTGTATGTATAAGTGAGCTGGTGATGCGTATCCGTGAGCACTACTCCCGTGCCGAGAGCGGTCGAGACTCTGCGAGAGATCGCTGACTTGTCTGGGTGACCATAGCAGCGAGAGGGCCGATAATATATGCGTGTGTGCGAAGCGTGCGCTGGCTACGTGTTTTCTCTCTGGAGCTTGTGGAATTTCCACTCTCTCCGGCGGTTGAAAGTTAGTGGAGCCGGATTTGCGGGTCCGCCGTGAGTTTCTGTCGGTGTGGAGCTAATGGGGATCTGTTCTTCTTTGCAGGATTGTCGGCGACACCATCCATGTGTATCACAGTGAGCAACTGACAGGCCAAGGAGAGGAGAGTGGCACTCCGGGTCGAGGGTAGACTTTTACCAGGAGCAAGGCTGGCAGCTGCGAACATGGCAGAGGAGAGCAGCGAAGCCAAGTCTGCAGGACCCTCCTCGCCTAGGAGTCCACACAGCGGTAATGGAGGAAAAGCCAGCAGTCCTCGTTCTCCCAGACAGACACGCAGAATCAAATTAACCGATCAACAGCTGGACAGCTTTAGTAAGGACGAGCTGGCAGCTAAGTGGCGCGAGCAGGACTTATATGTGGATTTCCTAGAGACACAGGCAGCAGCGCTGGAAGGTACTGAGATCACTTGACAGTGAGAACATCTCACTACCTACATTTCTTAAAATTGACGTTTTCCAAAGCAAGTCACGGGAGAGATCTCTTCCTCTGTACAGGAGAATCTTTGAGGCAATAAGCGCATAGGCAGAGATGAAGCAGCTTATTGCGCCTCAAGTGTTTAATCTTCTTTAGAGCTTGCTAAACATCTCTATCTAGTTATATTTTTGATGCAGCTAATTATTTATTAATTAGATGTAAGGTCAAAAGTAATTTTAATTCAATTTTGCTACTGCGTTTAGGTATTTTATTTTACTCAAATTTTCAAGGTGATGTGCTGTGTTATAACCACTTGTGCAATGATTAGAAGTGCTTTTAAAATGGTAAATTTATGTGATATAAATTGTGATAATCAGTGCAAAGATGAGAATGGATTTTAATAAATCCATCATCTAATCATTCTAAAAGCTAATTCGTGCATATTTTCCTGCACTTATATGTGTCAGTGCCTTAAATTCTTTTAAATTTCACTTTGCTATTTTATAAAGAAGGTGAAAATTGTGTTATACAAAGTATTAGTTTTGTGATTATTACAATAACTTCGTCGGAGGCTCGTGCTGCAAGGCACCTACAATTTCAATTAATCATCTGGATCACTGTACTGTTTGGCACAGAATTTTGTCTTTCTTTGAGAAATATTCCTAAAACATCAAACCTATACCTTATTTCTTATTAAATCTAATTAATTCCTTTCATTCATCCCATCTTTAAGGTCCTAAAAATCCTAAAAATTCCATTTTTCCCTCTCGAGGAAGATGTGTCAATTATGCTGGTATTCTAATGGATCGAGTATGATATATGAAAATGAACCATGGAAGAGTAGAGGCATCTACTGCAAGGACGCCAATGACAGAAATCTCACAGCACCTCACCATGATGCTACCAGTGTGCTGAAATACCACCAGTACTTATGATCAAAGTATGCGTCAATTAAAGATGTCATTTGTCGGACAATTAAAGTCACTATTTGTATTCTTTTTTTATCTGCGCACATAGAATACACATCGTTTTTAAACCTATTTTTATTTTACAATCTAAAAATTACTAGAATTTATCGAATTTAAAAAGTAATCTTATTTAATATACAACCAAATATAAAGAAAAAAAAAAACAAATTTTTGTTTACTAACATATTTTATTTGTAGGAAATAATACTATATGCATAATTTCAAATATTTATAAAACATTGTTTTTCTGCTTACTGATATTAAAACATTTACATTATAAAAAAATTTGTTTTTAAAAGTGTTACATTTAAATTCAAGGAATGTGTGTGTGGAATATTCTTAGAAAAACAAGAAATTATAAAATTGGAAACTTGCAGTTAATAAAAGATACTGGTAATATAAAGTTTTAAAATTTATTTTATAATTTCAGGTGACATTAATGCATTACGAGAATCAGAAGAAAAATACAGACAGCAATATGCAGAAACTTCACACAGGGAAAAAATTCTAGTAAGAAGGCTTGCTTCAAAAGAACAAGAACTACAAGAATATGTGGTTAGTAGTAATTTTTATTTTAGTAATTGAACTTCTTTCATAAAGCAAATTATTAAACATGCAAAAATAATTGAATATGTTTTACAGAATCAATTAACTGAAATGAAAGCCAGCCATGCACCGTCTGCTGCAGCACTACGATCTACTCTTCTTGATCCAGCTGTAAATATACTTATCCAAAAATTGCGTCAAGAATTAGTAACAACAAAAGCTAAATTAGAAGACACTCAAAATGAATTAAGTGCTTGGAAATTTACACCAGACAGGTATCTTATTCTTTATTATGCAACTAAATCTTTTTTAAGAGTAATCAATTACACAGATCTCTTTTTTTTTTGCAGTAATACTGGTAAAAGATTAATGGCCAAGTGCAGATTATTATATCAAGAAAATGAAGAGCTTGGACGGATGATATCTAGTGGACGTATAGCTAAATTAGAAGGAGAACTTGCTCTTCAAAAAAGTTACAGTGAAGAAGTTAAAAAATCGCAATCTGGTAAGTAATTTTAATCTAAAATTAATTAAAATTGAATACTACAACAGTATTTTTAAATATGTCTTTTCTTATTTTAGAATTGGATGAATTTCTTCAAGATCTTGATGAGGATGTTGAGGGCATGCAAAGTACAATTTACTTCTTGCAGCAAGAGTTGCGAAAAGCTCGCGAGTCTGTGACTCTATTACAACAAGAAAATGCCGCTCTAAAATCAACTTCTGGTGAAAACAATCTAACCAATGGTTTATCACCTCATACTCCGCCAATAGTAAAGAAAGAGCCAGAAGAAAATATAGCAGTAGACGTTAAGTTGGTAAAAACTGAAGATAGTGATAGGTACAAAGGTGCTAGGACTCCTCCGTTACCACCAGAAAGTTCGTCACCAAGTGAACGTGCGAGTGTCGATAAGCCTGAAAGGACAGAAACTAAAACTCATCAAGCAGAACAAAACGATGAAAGCTCCAGCAATTCAACAGCTTTGATTATTAAAGTAGAAAATGAATTATTGAGTGAGCGTGAGGAAGATGATGAAGCAAGGACTAATAAAAGGACGTTAAGAACTAAATCTAATAACAGAAGCAGTAGCAAGACAAATGGGGAGGAAGTGATCACAAGGACAACAAGGGGAAGGGATAGGACAAAAAGGGATAAAAGTGTGCCAGGTAGTGATGACGAAAGGATTCATAAGAAGAAACGAAGAGGGAGTCTTTTATCTCTTGAATATAATGAAGGAGAAGAAGATGCTTTAGTTTTAACTAATGGCGAGATGTTACAAAGTGATCCAGAGTGAATTAAATGTTTATAGAGAAAATATTTCTAGCGAATATCAAAGCTAACAAAGAAGTGAAATAATTATGGGTCAGATAGATTATAGACAGAATTCTTAAATTATGGGAACTGTTAAGAGACAGCAATTTGTAAGATAAACATAAATGTAATCAAACTGTTATTTTTTAAAAGTTATAATTCTAAGATTGTAAATTATAAATCGACAAAATACGCAATAGAATTCGAGTAAATGTATATGTAAGAAAAAACATTTCTTTATTTTGAAGCAGTCATAGTCTCTTCCACTGTCGTTAATCGAGCCTGACCAACAGAGCGTCCGTGGCGAACGTTCACTGGCACTAATTAAAATCAATTCTATACTCTGTATAAATATACATAATTAACATAATATTAAAATTAAGTGTATGAAACAAAATTTGTATATGCTCCACAATTCAGTTTAAAATATACTCTAAAATTGTGTAATATAAAATTCAAGTTAATAGTAACTTTAAAATAATTATATATTAAAAAAGATTTGTTTTTAAAAAATGGTACTTGCGTACACTGCATATGGCGTGTTATTAAAGATTGTGACATTACAAAAAGCAATTTCACCCTTGTAATAATAATTTTTCACATTAAAACAATTGTACAAAGTGTTTAAATTGATGTTTTATATTACGTAGCTGCGTCAACATTTAATTTTTATTTGCCTATCTTTTTCTTTTTTATTCAAAAACCCGTCGATACAAATGCTTAAAAAATAGACCTGTTTAAAATTATTGGACTTTTACTTTCTAGATTTTTTTTTTAAATATTTCACCGTATTTAATGTTAGATATCATCATTCAAAAAATAATTTTACTGAAAAGTTATATTTTGTCAAAAATAAACTCTTATTTAAAGTTAAAACGCTTTGAAGAATTTGTAGTTGTGGAAATAAAGCATGTATATAAATTTGTAATATACCGCAGCTATATTGAACGCAAAAAAATCTATTATTCATTTAAATATGTTATTTAAATTTATTTATATACTACAAATTACTGCAAAAATGCAATAAAACTTACATCCATATAGTATAACGTCTTCTGACTTTTTTAAAAAGTCATTAACGAACACAAATTTTAAACGCATAATCACTTTTCAAGTGCGAAAAATTTGTTAATAAATGTCTCTTTTAAATAAACAAGATTGTGAGTTATTTTAAATATTTACTTACCCTTTAAATGTATGTCGAATGTTTTCATAATCAATCAGAAAAATCGCTTCATAATTCAGATGTAAGATAATATTAATCATTTGAAAGAAAAAAGATATGCTTATCAACTGACGTTTAACCCTGTAATTTATGCATTTTCTTCCGCGACGTTGGCATATCGGGACAAAGTGTATTTTACCATGTCAGAGGTGAGTTACTAATCGAAATATTTAACACAAACTAATAAAAATAATTAAATTTTAAGTTTATGACAAAGCAGCAAAGTACTTATCTCAAAAATGTTTTTAGAACAAAAGCGAAAAGTTGTGGGGTGGTCGATTTACGAAGAGTATTAATCCTATTTTGAATAAAATCAATGCATCTATTCACGTAGATAAAAGAATGTACAAAGAAGATATACAGGTGAGAGTATTTTCCGGCGCAATTTTCGACAGGCGTTACGTAATAATCGATTTTAAATCACTTTCCTTGTTTTTTCTTTTTTTTGTTAGGCAAGCATCGCTTATGCTGCAGCTTTGCATAAAGCAAAGTTGCTTTCTGACAAAGAAAACCATCTCATAAGAGAAGGTTTATTGAAGGTAATGATAAATTCCTTTGGCTATGTACTTTAAAAAAGGACTCTTTTTTAAAATATTGTTAAACAAGTTTATATTTTTACATGACTAAAAAGTGTATATTACAAATCAGTTTCTTTTTTATTAATAAATTATAAATTTAAATAATAAATTGTAATTTAAAAAAAATAAGCTTTCGACGATTCACATACTGTAAATTAATTATGCGACTTTTTCTCAGATACGAAAAGAATGGGACGAAAATAATTTTGTTTTATTAGAAGACGATGAAGATATTCATACAGCCGTCGAGAGGAGGCTGACGGTGAGCAGATTTTAAATTATCGTACAAATTTAAAAAAAAAAATGACTCGTACGGTAAATAATTTAATATGAAAGATTTAAAAGATTATCCTGTTTATAAAACAGGAACTTATTGGAGATTTTGCGCGAAAGTTGCACACGGGAAGGAGTCGAAATGACCAAACCATCACCGACACGAAACTTTGGCTAAAAAATTCTATGGAAAAATTACTAAAAACTTTAGCCGATGTAATCAAGGTACTGCAAATATGATTAGCATTTAAAAAATATCAAACATCAAGAAACAAAAATTAATTTTCATTGTTACCCGGTAAACAAAGGTAATGGTCGACCAAGCGGAAAGAAACATTGAAGTGATAATGCCAGGATACACGCACTTGCAGCGCGCCCAACCGATTCGCTGGAGTCATTGGCTACTCAGGTATCGAAAAATAAAATTAACGCAAGAATATACAAAAAAATAAAGTGTTAATTAATTATGAACAAATGTTTAGCTATGCCTGGAGCTTGAAAGCCGATACCAGTAAGCTTCGGCAGCTCCGAGAAAATATAAACTTCATGCCGCTTGGTAGCGGAGCGCTTGCGGGAAATCCATTCAACATCGATCGTAAGGCTCTTGCCGCTTCGCTCGGTTTTGACGAAATCACGGAAAATAGCATGCACGCTGTGGCGGATCGTGATTTCATAGGTAAACTGCCTTTCGTAGTCGACCTTAAAACTATAGACCACAATGTTAATATCTTTCTTTTTTTTTTTTTTTAAATCAGCTGATTTTTTGTACTGGGCATCGTTGACAGCGATACACCTCGGCCGATTGGCAGAGGATGTAATAATTTATACTAGTCAAGAATTTGATTTTCTGAAGCTTTCCGATGAATTTTCAACTGGTAGCAGTCTAATGCCGCACAAACGAAATCCTGACAGCATGGAATTAATCAGAGGCAAATCTGGAACGATTTTAGGCAAAGTAAGAATTTTTATTAAATATTTCCCTTATGAGTTTCTTTTTTAAAGTCATTTCAAAGAATTTCAAAAGTAATTTTCTCATTTTAAAGAGAATATCGTAAAGAAATATTTAAAAAAAAAAAACAGTAACGCCGCTTGAAAAGTTTCTAACAGTTGCATACAGTGTGTAGGATTTTTAACGACACTCAAGGGGATTCCGTCAACTTACAACAAGGACCTTCAGGAGGATAAGGAAGCATTATTTAGTGCTTACGATACAATAATCGATCTTCTTGAAGTGGTGCGAGGGTCGATTCAAACGTTGGAAGTAAATAATGAGAAGTGTCATGCGGCTTTATCTCTGAACATGCTCACCACTGACGTTGCATATTATCTCGTGAGAAAAGGGGTAAGACGTGACTTTTTTTTTTAAATACAATGATGTCTAATTTAATCACTTGTACAGGTACCATTTCGTAGCGCTCATCACATTGTTGGTGAAATCATTCGTACGTCAGAGAATGAAGGAATACTCATAAACGAAATTCCTGTTTCTCAATTAAAAACTTTCTCGTAAGTGTGCGATGCAATTAAAGTACATAAGAAAATAAATCAAAGAAATAAAAGAAACGGTTACATTGCAGACCCGCTTTCGACGATGACATTCAACGCGTTTGGGGATTCGAAAGTAGCGTGGAGCAGTACAAAACAACAGGAGGAACAAGCATATCGTCCGTGCAAGAACAGATTGCTAGTCTTAACAATTGGTTAAGTGAACATTTATGAGAGGAACGCAATTTTTTGATACAATAAAAGAACATTGAATAGTTGTTTGTACAGCCTGTAGCTGATTAGAATCTTTTTGTATTTCACTTACATTTTATTGTAAATCTTATTACATTTTATATCATTCATTTCATTGTGTACAAAATTAGCTTTGCAATGATATTTCTCTTTCAGCTTAACTGAAAATACTATTACATTCGTGTCTTGGTCTTTTGTTTTGTCGATCAGGAAACGGATAACACGTTTTTTATTAATAGATTTACAAGCTATATTTTTTTAAAGAAGGCCAATGATATGTAAAAATACATATATATTATATCTATTTACAATATTCTAAAATATAAGCGCAGTAACCAAGATATACACATACTATACATATAATTACAAGTGAGATTTAATGAAATAGATTTTTTTCTTCTGTCTGAATCAGACAAGTTATGACAGTTAGTTAAACTTTTTTTAATGAACACTACAATTTATAATGGAAAATAAAAATTTTCATGATTTTCATTTTGCAACGTTTTGATGGAAATTGAACTGTTACTCGATATATCTATTGCAACATCAAGACTATACATTTTCATTTAATAAAATGTTAATTACACATTGGGACATAATTTGCTTTTTCATATAATTATCAATATCAGCTAGACACAAATGCACCCAATGTTCTTTAAATAAATTGCAATTTAAATGAAATTAAAAAGAAATTATTTAAAACCGTTATAAAGTTTACCTACACCAAAAATTGATTTAAATAAAACAAATTCTTGATTACACTTTAGCTTAACAAGAACATACAAACATCTTGATGCTTATTTAATTGAAATCTCTATATAGGTCAGTTTAATCTACCATAAAACGTTCAGCATTAAATTATTTAAAAATATCTTCTCCATTACATATTTAGTCAATACGAGCTATAATAAATTCATATATTTCTCATATCTATATACATACACATATGTTTCAATACATGTATGCATACATACTAATCTGCAAGGCACTCCAAATTTATATTACATCTGTATTTTACAAATGTGTGACATCCGGTTTAGAACATTTCAATGATTTCAACCGAGTAGTGCAACACAGTAGATATTAGAGTGACAAGATCTTAATGATGTTCTCATCATTATTAAACGTTGTTTGCTAACAATAAAATACATCTTTCACGATTTCATTCAGTACTTACTTTTTTTCAGTATAACTATACTTCATCATTCGCGCAACAACAACGTTCTAAGTTGTATGCATATGGCAGAGCAACAAATCTCCCGATTCATTATTCAAGACACTTTGCGTCACAATTCGAGGAGCGCAGCATTCCACGATATTTAATTACAACAGTTCATTTCGTGTACATTTTTTGTTTTTACATGAAGAAAAAAAAAACAAAACAAAAATAAGGTGATCTCTGATCGCATGACTGTTATCTGCATTGTGTAAACTTTGGCTTCTCGCTTTAGTAACAGCAAGTTTCACAAGCCTTTGTAGTTGTACATAAATACAATATGTTACAAGAAACACTTATCTATATGAGTGCATGTACATCACCTTTGTTTGCAAAACAACATCAATGACAATGTACATGATCAGCGCATGTGCAGATTCATTACTGAATAATGATTTAATGTTGACTTGGTACCTCAACAACAAGTACCAACCTCAGTCAGTTTTTTGTTGGTATAGTTCCTTCAAAGATTTCAATTCATCAATTAAAGTCTGATTTCTATTTTCCAACACTGCCACCCGATTTTCTAAACACTTTATATATTCTTTCTTTTTTCTCCTGCATTCTCGGGCTGCTTCCCTGTAGTAGTTATCAATAATATTAATCTTCTGTATTACAGTGAACAAGGTGAATATTTTACAATATTTTACCTATTCTTGAGAAGCCTCAATTCCCGTTTCCTAGCTGCATCCTCTACTACTACACCATGACCTGTGCTCGCTGAAAAATTAATATTATTAAATATTTTTAGCTATAATCCAACAATACAATTGCAGTTAAACATTAAATTTATTATACAAACCTGGTACAAAGAATTGGGCATCCTGACCTTGAGCATATTGTACTATTGTACCACCAGCTGTTGTTGAATTACTCATGCTTAGAGTATGCAATCCAGGTACTCCTTCTCCTTGAGTTGCTATCTGAATAGTTCCTGCAGGTATGACTAAAACGGAATTACATATGTAACACCTATTGTTTTAAAAAGATATTGACAAAGCTGAAGAATATCAAGATTGTGATATTTACAAGAGCAAATTTATAAATTTTGTAAATACACTGATGCAATTTAAAGCCCAAAAGCAATGATGCCACACCAAACATTTTTAGTAATTATTAGAAATGACATACAGTATGCTGTAATATATATGGTTTACACTTCAACATTAGGATATGGAAAGAATTGCAGGATAATTAGGAATGCCAGAGGATGTTATAGCAAGTAAAATTAACCAACCTGTTTGGTAATGGAGTGAATGGGAAGACACTTCACTATCCACATTAGAGTCACATTCAGAAGAGGATTCAAGGGGAGGCAAACGACCCTCTGCAACACCCAACCAATTGAACCCCCTTTTTACTAAAGCTTCTTAATTTGTTGTTTCATTATAAAATTTTTATATAGAATAAAAAATGTAAATTTATTAAAAAAAAAAAAAAAGAAAAAAAGAAAAGAAAAAATAAATTAATTATTAAATTTTAACTTAAAAAGTAAACAAAAAGTTGTTACTGTAAAATTTGACGTCACGTGCTGATTGCGTCCAGAAAGTATGCTGATCTATAATTTGAAAAAATTAATAATTTTAGACAAATTATTCAAGATTTATTGTAGCTTTCTGGTTGCGGTGCTGCACGTTAAAAATATGTTTTGTGCAGTCAGATCATACACAAATAAATAATATATAAATAATAATGTTTAATCCTCAAAAAATAAGAAATTTTAATATTAAAAAAATTAAAAACTGCCAAAATTGGAATATTTTTTAACTTGAATTTTAGGATTGGGAAAGGGGAACCTGTTTTAATATATTAATAGAAAATATTAATATGTACTATGTTTCTACTAAGCTTGGTATGGCATCATGTCCTTAGCAATAAATCCATTACAATGGGTCAATTATATCTCACATTTAGTAACACATATAAAAAAAAAAAAACAAAATATTTTTGATAGTATGAGCTGACATGCACCTCTGAAGTGTTTGTGTTGCAATCTTCAAATGGACAAATTGCTCAAGACTCAAATTTTGTATTTTCTCCAATGTTAATGCTTAAATTTTTTTAATGTAGCAAGTGCAAACTAAAACTCTTACCTGCAATTTCACCACCACCCAGATCATTTAATATTTTCCTGTATGATGGTCTTCTAGATAAAATATCTCTTCTTTTCTTTGGAGATTCATCATCGGAATAACTATCATCGCTTGCAGTCTCAACTACCTAAAAATAATTAGATTTTAGATTAGATTAACACATTAGATTAGACAATGAAATAGAATTGATTGTTTTATATCATTTAATACACACCTGTAACGTCTGTAAACTTCCTTGAGCTGTCTGAATAACTGAATTGGGTTTGCTGACAAGAATGACATTTCCTTTGGAAAGAGCTACGGGTTGAATATTAGTAGCTGTCTGAATAACAGATTGTTGATTTGGTTGTATAACCGATTGCACCTAAAATAATTATCATTAATTATTTGAATAAAGCATTAACTACAATCTAAAAACTATTCTAAATCATGATAAAAAATCAAATTGCTGCACAGACATAATGGTAAAACTGTGACAAAGATTATGAATGTTTGAAACAGTTTAAGACTCATCCATTAAAAATAAAACATCGAAACCAGCATTATGCAAAAATGTTTTTATGGGTCGCTCCGAGGTGTCATCCGGGAATGACTTGCTACCGGCATGCTCTTTGAAAAATCTAAAGAACTATTTCAAATTGACACGTTAAAAACTGCTTAAAAAAAAAAAACACTGTGTCCCAAATAAACAGATGACAAAACATAAGAATGAATGAGAAATGCATGGATACACAGGAGGTCGTCCTGTATACCTGCGTAGCAGCTGAGGAGGGCAGCGTAAGTTGCACAATGCTGGTGGATGCTACCAGTTGATGAGTTTGCTGCTGATGATTTCTATTCAGAGACTGTACCGATGTTACGATGGTCGGCGCGGTCTCGCCGCTCTGAGAGCCCTGAGCCAGTGGGTCCACAGTTGATCCGTTTTCCTCGACCATGCTTTCCATAGCCCGGGGACCGCGAGCCCTGCAACGTCCATGAGTAATGAGTCCAGTGCAACAACCCGTAAAACCCACGAACGGCCCCGGAGACACGGAGCGAGAGCTTCTTCGGCCGAGAGGCGACAGCCCGCGCTTTTACATAAGCCCGCGGCTCGCCAGAGAGCGGGCCCCTAAAAATAGCGGCCTAGTAAACAAGCGGCGGCGGCGGCCGCGGCGGTACTCCCGTCGTGTCTACTGCTGGCGGTGGTGGTGCTGCGGCGTCGTCGCCTGGGCGGCAGCCATGTTTCGCGGGCGGCCAGCGCCCGGGTCGGAGGGACTGCGCCGTCGCGCGCCCGCACCGCAAACTCCTCGAGGCCCGCACTCCCTCCCTCTCCGTCTTCCTCTCTCCCTCTCTCTCTCTCTCTCTCCCGATCCCGCGGCTCGGCTCGCAGGCCGTGCGCCTCGGCCGCTCGCTCTGCCTCTCTCTCGGTCCTTCTCTCTTTTCCTCGGCTGCTCGGCCGAGTGTCTCTCTCCGCGCCTCCGCTCGGGTGCACGCCTGCTGCACGGGGACCGCCGCGACTCTGCAGGCGAGCTCCCCCGCGAGGCTGTCCGCTGCGGTCCATGCCCGGCTCCGCTCGTGTTATTATCCTCCAGCTGGGTACTTACCAGTTACGTATTTCTCGTCACCGACTTTGCAGCGATCGGAGTGGGCAAGCGGGCAGGTACGTAGCAGCCACGTCAAAACTCCAGTGGCTTCGTCACTGGTGGAGCCCACGACCTCCGAGCTGCGCGTCACCAACAAAATGGCCGCCTCCTGCCCCCCACCAGAGAGCGGCCCCCACCGCACACGCGCACGCACACGTGCAGACTACGCAGATCGCGCAGTAGCCACTCCTCCCCCCTGCAACCCCTTCGTCCTCCTCGCGCGCAGCCCACTTATTATCGCTCTCTCCGTGACTGCTCTCTCGCTTTGCACAAGCTCCCCTCGCATCCGCTCTTCCCTCTCTCTCACTCTCTCTCTCTCTCTCTTACTCTTGTTGAGGAAGGAGACTTTATACGCTCGCGGCGGTTTCAGCGCGAATGAAGGAAGAAACCTCGCCGAGAAAAATCAAAGCGCGAGTGTGCGTACCTATATATCATAATAAACGACTCGCGCGCGAACGAAGCAACAAGTTAGAGATAGCGCGCGCGCCACCAGAGCCAAAATCTATAGGTACAGCTGCGATGGGCATAAAAAGGGGGAGAGAGAGAGGAGGGGGGTGGAATGCCTCAGCGACTTTCCAGAATCTTCCGAGACGGTTATAAGCGTAATTTTTCGGCACTCGCGATGCGTATATGTACATATATGTATATGTTTTTCTTTTATAGTGTGCGTGTATACACTTTAGCGGTGGTCGGAGCCGGGAAAACGCGACTCTCTCGGGAAAAACGAGCGGGAGAGCGTCGCGAGGGGGGCAGCCTTGAGCGCATCGATCCGGCGATCGGCGAGCGCGGAGCGCGCCGCGCGCTCCAAAACGAAATCGAATTGCGTTGCGCGCGAGTTGAGAAAAAGCCGCTGACGTCATCGGCCGATGACGCATGCACGCACGCCGCGGTGCGTGCGCGCGTGTGCACGGCCGGGCACCCTGTACTATATAATGCTCTCTCTAATGCCTCGCGAGTCGCGACGTCGCGGGCTGTCGGCGACGCGCGAGACGTTAAAAGCGTGCGAAAATACACGAGGGAACGGAATCTCGTATACGACGACGCTTTTGAAAAAATTCTTCGTTTGATCTCGTTTGCCTTTTCTTTCTTTCTTTTTTTTTATCGGTTTCTTAAAACTCGTTTTCTAGCCTTGGGAGAATTGTTTACTCGATCCGAAAAATATTGCGCAATAGTAGCTTTATACGTAGATTAAACGGAGTTTTATTTTTAGAGGATAGCTTTACGCTAATAAACTGATCGAAGTTTTTTTTAATTGAGGTTTGCCAACATTGCGTTGAGGTGATTGTAGCATAAATACAATGCAATTTTACATTACTCGAAGAAGAACTTAACATTATAACTTTGCGCATTCTTTATAACAATATTTAAAATATAATTAAATCCTTTTAACATTCTAAAAGTTTTTATAATGTTAATGCTTGATATGAAAATGTAAGAACTCTAAATGAACATTTCTGTAGAGTATAGTTATAGTTACTTCACAAAACATTGCTTATCTAACTTTTTATTGAAACAACTTGTTTAAAGAATTTTCAGAGTGTTTGAGTTTTCCATTTAAACGTGCGTGAATACCCGCATTCTTGCAAAATCGCTATCTTTTGAATACAATGCGACAAATTGATTGGTCGCGATGATAAACAAATTTTCTTAACCAGTAGAAATTAATGAACGCCGCCGATGGATAAACAAAAAGTACAATTTTATTCCACAATGTAGAATTAGCATAGCACAGCATGACGTAATTCTATCTCTATGACGTCAGGCAATTCAAATGATTCACCTCTATATACTTTCAAGGATACTCATCGGTAAAGAACTAACAAACTCTATAATCATTTATCATCGAAAGCGCCGCGCAAAATATTTTATTAGTAAAAAATCTATTAATTTCTGTTTTCAACTTACTTAAAAGTCTATTTTTCATTTTCTGTGATAAATTATAATTTCGCTACTGGCTCGGCGTATCGCATTACATTTTCTGTTATCAAAAATTTCTCCTTCGAGTGTAAACAATGAATAATTCCTTTTAAACTCTGTGGAATAGTTTCATCAAAGACAATATATAAAATTAAGACTTGATAAACTTATTAATATACTACTTTATTTTTTTTTTCAGTAGAAATTATTATTTTTTTTACTTTGTAGAAAAATATTAATTTTTAATTAAAAAATCACAGATTTTTCACTTCTGACATAAAGGATTCTTTCAATAAAAGTCGTCCGTGAGGTTCATTGCTTACTTCGCCGTTTTGGTAAACGAAGTTACCTCGGACGATCGTAGCCACCACTTTGCCTTGAAGTTTTTCCCCCAAATAAGGAGTAAGCTGCAACGTGAAAAAACAATGATTAGACAAGTATAAAATGAATATTCACTATAATAATAAACTTAAAATTGTTATTCATTAGCAAAATTTTTTCTTCTTTAAAAAGTATAATTGTTTAATTAAACTCTCCAGATATGTAAAACGAATAATTTTGAATGACATTATCCAAAACTGGTATCCGAAATAACATTTTCTTTTACAGAATACCATCAAGAATTTAAATTAAGATTCAAAGGCTCTTCTAATTTAGCAACAAATTGTTGGAAATATTTTTGAATGTTTTTCGTTTACCCATCAAACGCAAACACAGCTGTCAGCGAGATGAATAAGTGCTGACAATCGCAACTTACTACGCTTCTTTACATATTCGCGTTGCAGTTATTTACCCGTTGATTAATTAACTCTTATCTCGCATACATAATGCAAATGTATACTCGCATTCAAATTGAATTTTACAGACTCACCTTGTTCTTATGGAAAATATCAGCCGAACGAATCTAAAAACGTAAAGGAAAATTTCGTAAAACGTCTTCAAAATCATAGCTTGCATCATTGCAGATTTATAAATAAAAAACGAGCTTAAACCTCGATGGTGCTCTCTGGGTCCCAGACGACAAAGTCGGCGTCTAGGCCAATGCTCAGCGTGCCCTTTCGCCGCTCCAAACCGCAGAGTTTAGCGGGTGCCGAGCAGAGGAGGCGCGCGACGTCCTCCAGCTTGAAACCTCGACTCTGCGCTCGGCTCCAGAACAACGACAGGCCGAACTGTAGTGAGGATATTCCACCCCAGGCGCTCAAGAAGCCGCCCTTTTTCAGGTCCTCCGTGCAAGGCGAGTGGTCTGACACTACCATATCCAGCGTCCCCTCCTCCAAGCCTTTCCACAGCTTCTCCTTTTTTGTTTTGTAATCAATTAATTCAATGTTACATATAATAGTTCATACATAGTTCATTTATATAAGAATTGCATTCATTTAATTTGTTAATTAATATAAAATTCTTTTAGTTTATCCTCTAGAAAATGAATGGTGAACATACAAAATTTATAACTCAATATTTATAAAAGAAACAATGCCCATCTCCAAGAGCAATAAAATTATCTAAAGACATTATCAAAACGAAGTACTTTGAGTAGATAACGACACAAGCAGTACTAACTTGATTCGCCTGATCTCTAATGGGAGGACAGCATTTAAATTGTGTAGCTTCTCGCGGTATTTGTTCTGCCGTCAGATAAAGGTAATGGTAACACGTCTCCGCGGTCAGCAGCAGTTGCTTCTTCTTTGCCTCCTTTACTAAAATCAAAGCTTCGCTGGCCGACAAGTGTACGATGTGACAGCGGCAGCTGAAAATGGAGCAGCGTTAAATTAAATATCATCTTTTCTCACCAATTTTATTATTTACGTTTAACTCGTAACGCTTTTACTTACTTGGAACTTTTGCATAAATTAGTGATCATCGCCGTGGCTGCTAATTCCATTACTGGTGGCCGCGTTTTTAAAAACGTAGCGTAATCCTTTGGGTCTCCTAAAAATATTTTTGCTTTTACTTATTTTTAAATTATTTCAGAAAGCAATAAAAAAAAATATTGATTTTATTTCATAGAGATGAAAAACCTTTTTTCGAGCAGCATCCTTCCTCTTCACTGTACTCAGCATGGAACTGTAAAAAAAAAAAAAAAAAATACAATAGATATAGTCGCTAATGGAAGTATAAATAATTAATAAAGAAATTACGGCTAAAACGGTATTGAGATCTTTCATCTCTGCTAACGCCTTCTTGACGTCCTCCTCGTTGACGTGAGGAAATTCGTCGACGCCGCTGGGACACAGGAAACATTTAAATCCAACCACTCCAGCTTCCACAAGAGGTTTTATGTCTTTCTGAAAAATACATTAATTTCTTTAAAAATTTGCTTTTTTGTAAGAAACATAATGCATAATATAAGAACAATGATTTACTTGATTTCCGGGTATAACGCCACCCCAAAAAGCGACGTCCACAAATGTCTTGGATTGAGCGGCACTAGCTTTCATTTTCAAATTGTTTACAGAAGTCGTCGGCGGTATTGAATTTCTAATTTGAAATAGAATTAAATGAATTTTTTAAAAGTTCATCTGCATATCGATTTAATTCATACACAATCTTTCTATCACGCTATACGGAAATTTCTGGCACAAAAGCAGTCGTTTTTGTGTACCCTATGAACGTATGCATATGATGCAAATATAAATTCAGTGCCCATTTAAATACATATTAAATTAATTAAACCATTTTTAAATGTTACGTTCGATTCACTTATAAAGGTGAGAATATTAAACTAGGAGATGCTTTTAAACATTACTTAACTAATGATTATTTATAAGCGTCGCCGACTTAGCCTAAAGCTGGTAAAGTAGAATCTAGCCACCTCCAGATAAAAATAGTCCATAATAATAAATACGAAGCAAAGTTACGAAATTCCTAATTAAATGTATTATATTGCAAAATTAAGTCTAATGAAATTGGAATATAAAATAACTTTAAGAAATTCAAAAAGGAACGCTAATATTTCAAATATTCTGTGACTTCCTATTATTACAAGCTTTTATTATATCACAATTTCTTATCTTATGCGCCGTGAAGTAAAACTGTTGTTTTAAGATTGTAATTGTGATTGTGGTACACCTAAATTAGACTTTACATCGAAGAAACACTTAAAAACTACACGGAAAAAAAAATAAGTTAGAAATCATCCCATAAATTATTGAATTGGTTCTATCTGAAGTCGGAAAGATAAATACTACAA
>JAWWEN010000048.1:5304231-5317189 GCA_035582955.1 Sycophila texana
TAAATATTTAATCATTTACCTCCAAATAGCTGGTACTAGTGCGTTCTCAATTTTTAACAACTATTTCACTTAGTAACCGCAGATCGCTGTTCCTACTCATTTAATCATATGTGCTTTCCAAAGTAGCAGTACTTCCAACTTATTTTTTTTTTCCGCGTAGACTAAGAAAATATTTCAAATATTGGACAAATAATAATAGTAAATTGTACAGAGTACAAGAGAAGATACCGTAATTTAAATAATTAAAAATGTGTGACTTAATTATTTTTCAGGGTTACAAAAGCTTTACTATCTATTCTTAGAAAAAAATGTCCTCTAACTTATCGATATTATTGGTCATTCTTTTTTTCAATTAAACATTTTATCAGTATATTTATTTCTAACAATACTATAAGAATACACTCGCTTCATAGACTTATCAATAAAAAAGAATTTTATTTATTTATTTTTTGTTTTTTAATATCTAAAAAAGCGTGTGAATTAATTCAAACAAACGTATAATAATGTATAAAAAAATAATCAAAAATATAATAATGCTGATTGTTAAAAGATGACCGATAAAATAAAAGTCTTATGAAGGTGTATTTTTCGTTGGCTTATTCGATAGGAAGCTGTAACATACATACAACGGCATATCAGCGATAGTAGTGACTCCTCCAGCGGCAGCAGCTTTGGTCGCCGTTGAGAACCCTTCCCACTCGGTGCGTCCGGGCTCATTCACATGCACGTGGGAGTCAACCACGCCGGGCATTAGTACCATATTTCCAAAATCTTCGCGCGGCATTCCTGGATATTTCTACGATTTTGCAAACATTAAATCAAATGATAATATCTGCAGAGCATCTTTAAAAAAAAAAAGCACCTTACAAGTAGCTCCAATTGCAGTTCTTCCTCTTCATCGCAGAAAAAGATGTGTTCTATTTTTCCTTTCCAAACGGCTATGATCGCTCGTTTCACGCCCTCGGGCAAAACCGTGCGCCTCGATATAAATATTTTCATTTCGATGCCACTCATTTTTCCGCCTTAATTGTTCACTCGCGATAAGTGAAGAGACTATGAGAGACACAAGCAGCTCAGTCAAGACTGAATTCTCGTGCTCGCTCTCGCATTATCGCTGTCGGAAAAATAGCCACTCTACGAGTTTTGTACAACATATTGATAAAGTGAATGCGTATAGTCGTTGATGGACAGGCGCAGGGGAAGAGCCAGAGCACATAATTAAGCACTTAATACTCAGTAGCTGATAGGTAATTTTAAAGCAAAAATAAAATTATCGCTTCGTTGTGTACAATGCGTAATCTGATATTGTTACATTTCATAATACACGTTTTGGCAGATATATTTAAACTACGTATGAGAAACTAAATGTTTTTTAAAAATATTATCGTATGTTTATTAAAGACTATGACAAAAGTCTGCAAATGCTACTATCACAATTTTAAAATATAATTGTTGTTTTAACAATTCGATATCATACAAATAAACAGATATAATAGACAATACAATTATACGTACTACATAATTTAAATGTTAAATGTCATAAATAAATAGCTAAAGTGTATTATAAAGTGCATTCACTTTTATAAAGTGTAACCAGGGAATTTCGCTTCGGTTGGTTTTTGTAAATCGACCAGAAAGTATACAGTTCCAGCCAAACCTACAACATTTTAGGTTTTTTTGTTTTAATTTTTTTTTTTGTCTATGATTTTAAAAAGAAATGTTAAAAAGTTACCTTCGAAAAGGGAATAAGGTCTGTCGGCGGGTCGTCTCTGATGAACGTCATATTCTAAACACCATTCTGCAAATTTACATGCTCTATACAAGTATTTGGATTCCTGAAAATAATGATCATGTTCAATCATTTATTACTGTGCTAAATTAATGCATTCATTCTAAATTTGAAATTACGTTTGTCAATTGGAAAAGATTTAAAAATGTGTATGCATTTCCAGCAACACCATGACATATTCCGCAACCCTTTTTTAGTAGTCCTCTTTGCCAAACTACTTCACCACACTGCAATGCTGTATTTAAATATTGCTGCTTATTAAAGACCTGCAGGCGAGAGAATTATAATTATTTTTGTAAATTGAAAATTTAATATTTAGTTACTTTTTTAATACCTCATAAGCAAGTGAAAACAACATAGTCATTGAAGGAGCACCATGGCACCAATGAACTAACTTATCTGTCGTCCGTCCTACAGAAGACGGAAAATTTCCTGAAGGGTACTTTAAATTTTCTAACCATTGCAGAGATGGTTCGACTTCATTTTTCAATTGGTCTTCAGTCAAATACTCTCGAGCCTAAAAGAGAAAATTTCGATATTAAGAAAAACATGTGATTTATTATTATTATTTTCTAAATAAGGAAAACACTTACTTGCAATAACAAATAAAGGATTCCTGCTAAACCGTGAGCTCCTCCAAGATATTCAGAATCATGCCACATATACATCAATGGGCTTTTGATGCGTTGTGCCTTTGCATAAATTTTTCCAGAATTTAAAACACAAGTGATGATCTACAAATTTTTATATTCTTAATTTTTTCAACATTAACAGAGTTAAAATATGAATTATTCATTTTCAAATGTTTTTACCTGTTTAATAAGATCCTTATCTATAGGAGCAGGAGAAATGTGCTTATTCACAAATAAAAGTGAATATAAATACCCAACTCGACCATACAGCAGCTCATCAGGAACACCACTATTATCATCAATGACATAAGATGATAAAGATATCAATCTAAAAAAGAAAGAAAGGAAGTAAATATTTATATTAAAGTCTTATTATTAACAATGATTAATTATTCATTTATAAATTTACTTTGAAATCATATTTTTTGCTTCATCCTTATCCACATTCAAGTGGTATATAACTGCTCCCAAAGCAAGAGGACCTGCATTTCCTGTTAAAAATGTAAAATACTTTTTACCTCTCAAACCTTCTACACTTTTTTCTATAAGTTCAGCAGCTTTCTAAAATTTATTTTTAATAATTAATATTAATTAAAAATTTTGAATAGTATAAAAAAATGACTCTACAAATACTTACAGAGATGTAATTTTGATCTTCAAAATATTTTCCATAATGATAAAAAGTATAGGCAACTCCTGGTAATCCCGTATAGAGCGAGCAATCATCTCGGGTATACCAATGTCTTTTATTATCTTCTAGCCTTTGAAGTAAGACTTTTGTACCAGTACTTAGTTTTCCCCTGAACTCATCACTAATCTAAAATTTAGCAGATTTAAATTTATTAGATAATTTTATAAATTTAAAGTATTTATTTTATAATAATAAAATGACTTACATTTTTACCGTCATTGCTGATTAATGAACTATGCTTGGCTTCTGAGTACTCTTCATAAGGATTGTCAATGTGTCGAACATCCATTGTTTTATGATGACTACTGGTTTTAGTATCTGAAAATATATTTTTTAATTAAAAATGGTATGTAACAAATCACGTAACATAAAAAATCGTACACTCTATTTTTGTGATTCCAAATAACAAAAATTCATGCAAAACAGTTTTGTGAATGAAAAACTTTTAATTTCAAATCAAAATCGTAACAAATTTTAATAGAAATTTGTAAATGATAACAATATTTGTTAAATATGCACAGGAAATAAAAAAAAAATAATTTTTTTAATCAACAGATATATCTTTGTATAGCTCTATTTCTTTTTATTTCCATGAAACTCGTAATTGCAAAAATAAATAATGTGGGTGACAATTTGTATAAAAATTGTACAATCCAAAGGAAAATAGCATGAGGCAAAAAACCAGTTGTTATTTCATCTTTTCCTACAGTTTTGATTGCATTCTCAACATATTGCTCTGGAGTTGGTGAAATCCAACTTGGAGATGATGAACTATTTGTAGAATTAGTCACACTTGCAGGCAATAAACATTGAATTACAATACCATATTTACTATATTCCATGTGAAGACCCTTACTAAATTTCAAAATATAAGCTTTGGTTGCTGCATGAACAGTTAACAGAGGACTCGGAATAACAGCCACAGAAGAAGCAACATTTATAATAACTCCCTTTCGTCTTAGAACCATTTGAGGCAAAACTATTCTGCACATATTGGTAGTAACAATAATATTACTTTGGATAATGTTCATATAAATCTTATCATTGTGTGGTAAATCAAGAAAATATTCAGGATGTGGATTGCCCTGTCCAAAATTATTTACTAACACTCCAACTTCTAGTCCAACAATTTCTTTTTCTATAATTTTGTAAGCTTCCAAACCTTGAGAGGGATTCAAATAAATCACTTTGGTTTTTACGTCATACAAACATTCTAACTTTTCAGCAATGTCTAAAATTGAATCTTGTTCTACATTGGGAGGTTTTGACTGGGTAGTTACAAGAATAATGTTCAAATCTTTTGATGCAAGAATTTCAACAAAAGCTCTGCCAATGCCTCGCGTACAACCTGTCACTACAGCCCATTTGCCAAGAGAAGAGAGGTCTACCGATTTGCCTTTGAAAATGAAACTTCTGTATAGCTTATAGAGGACATAAAAAGAAATTTGACAGCCATAATAAACAATAGCCACATAACCTATTCTTTGTACAAATGGCATTATATATAAAAAATAAAATGTAAATTAAAATTTTAATAAAAAATTGTTATAACGATTTAGAGAATTGATTTAAACCAAATACCCATTAAAAACTCCCAAACTGAATTTTATATTCGAGTTGTACAAACTAAACTCCAAAACAAAAACGATGCCGGTCGTTCGTATTTTTTTTTTCTTACCTGTTTAGAACTTCAAATCAAGCAATGAAAATTAGGTACTTGCTGCGATTGAAATAAAGTGGATATACTTATATAATTCACTTATTTTTTAATTTATCAATAATCAATAATCATTAAAATTCCAGGATTTACTCTTATTTGTATTCACTTCGGCAGAAAATGTATAAGCTTGCGGTTCAATGTATAGTATTACTGTATTGATAAATATAAGTGCGATGTTTATGACGTTTCGTCAACATAACCTAAAACGCAAACAAACGTAATGTAGTACACCTGTACAAATTAGGATGACTAATAAGGTCTCCGTAGTGATGTAGCAATTATCGAAATTTCTTGGAACATTTTTTCCCCTTTTTAAAAATAATGAATCTTGGAGATTCTTGATATTATATAAATATACAAAAATCACAGGATAGTGAAATGGATCATACTGTAGAAGCTGCATTAGATGCAGCAAGAAGGGCAGTAGATTTTGACAAAAATGAGCAGCATAAACAAGCTGTATACTATTACAGTGTTGCAACTAAACTTTTAAAAAATTTATCTACTGTTCCGGCACTAGCTGAAAAGTGTAGCGAATATGAAGATAGAATCGCAGAGTTACAGAAATTAAGTACGTACAAAATAATTTCCTTGAAGAATGTAATATGTTACATTGTATTTTAATATTCAATAAATATTTTTTTAGTTTTGGAAGAAGAGAGACAAAAAGATGAGTCAGAAAATCGAACAGAAAGTGAATTACAGAGATGTAAATTCTTATTGAATCAAGCGCTTGATGCCGATGAAGCAGGTTTTAAAGAGGAAGCTATAAAATTGTACACTAATGCTGCTGAACTTGGCTTAAAAGCTGTAAAATTTATTTTTATTTTTTATTATAAGTTTGTTATAATATTCAAATGAATAATTATATATAATTTTTAGAAAGCTAATGAGAAAACAAACAACGAGAAAACAAAAATAACAAATCTTGTTCGACATGCCTTGGATAGAGCGGAATCTTTGAAGGGAATAAAAAAAAGAGATACTGAGTCGGAAATTCCAAATTTACCATCAGTTCCTGAGACAGATCTGCCACTAGATAATGCATTCACTGTAACTTCCTTGCCATCTAGTCCAGGTAATAAAATTTAATATTAAAGTAATCACAAATCATTACTTTCAATTAATTATGTTTAATTTTAGTGACAGGAAGACCATCAAGACCTCCTTTACACAGGGGCAGTAGTGCTCATTTGAAAGTTACTGGTGGCAGTAGTAGCTATACAGAAGAAGAAAAAAGAGTTCTGTTACACAGTTCTCATATTAATGACCATGAATTTGTGCCTTTTATGGATGTTGATTTATCTGAAAGATTTCAATATGCTATTCCATTTACCGATAAAGATGGATTATTGGAATTAGCACCAAAACAAAAACCTGATTTTGGAAGGTGGTGTAGACCAGAAGAATTATTCTCGGAACCAAAAATGGTAATCGGCCATGTGGTAGATTATTTTAGTATAAAACAAACAGTATGTAGTTTTTAAAATATTAAATTTGTGATATTCATAAATTTAAAAAAATTTAAATAAATATTTTTCTTACCATACAGGTGGTCTCCGATTGTTCATTTGTTGCCTCATTAGCAGTAAGTGCTCAGTATGAAAAGAAATTTGGCCGAAGGCTCATCACTTCTATAATTTATCCTAAAAATAAAAATAAAGAACCAGTTTATAATCCATTCGGTAAGCCCAAAATCTGCTATTAAATATTTTCAATTAACTAAAAAGAATTTCTATTTTGCTAAATTAGGAAAATATATGATTAAACTGCACATTAATGGTATTCCACGAAAGGTTGTGATAGATGATCTTTTGCCTGTGAGCCGCTACAATCAATTGCTATGTTCTTATTCAAATAACAGGGGAGAACTTTGGATTTCTCTTCTAGAAAAAGCATACATGAAAGTAATGGGAGGATATGACTTTCCTGGATCTAATAGTGTAAGCAATAGTATAAGTTTTTAAATAATTTACATCAACAATATTTCAACTAAATTGAATTCCAGAATATAGATTTACATGCTCTTACTGGCTGGATACCAGAAAGATGGGCAATAAGGCCTAACGAACCAGATTTTAATAAAGATAGTTTATTTGATACTTTATTATTAAGATTGCACAAAGGAGATGTACTAGTCACGGTAGCTACAGGAGATCTCTCCGATGGCGATGCTGATCGCACCGGACTTGTTCCTACACACGCTTACGCTGTTTTAGACGTTCGAAAAGTTGATGTAATTATAAAATTATAATTATTATTAAATTCGAATTAAATTATTTACTAGAAATTTAACAATTTGTCTTTTGAACAGGGAGAGAGACTGTTGCAATTGAAAAATCCTTGGTCACACTTGCGGTGGCGAGGAAATTATTCCGAATTAGACACAAAACATTGGACACCTTCTTTGAGAGAGACTTTAAATTATGATCCCGACTCGGCATCTCAATTTGACAATGGTATATTTTGGATTGATTTTGACAGCATATGTCACTTTTTCGATGTTTTCTATTTCAATTGGAACCCTGGATTATTCAATTACACATATTGCATTCACCAGTGAGTTAATTGTAAAATAATTAATAATAGTAAGCTAATTATAATATAAATAATAAACCCTTTCTTGCACACTTAAATTTTTAATTTAAAGAATGTGGAAGGCGGGAACGGGACCGATAAAAGATGCTTATAATATCGGCGATAATCCGCAATTTTCATTGGAAGTTCAACCAGATGTAACAGGTGCTGTTTGGATATTGTTAACACGACATATTACGGACATAGCTGATTTCCGGCAAAATCAGGAGTACATTACAGTTCTTGTCTACCAAAATGACGGAAAAAGGGTTTATTATCCACGTAAGTAATATTTTGTTATTGTTAATTATTACTAATAATTCCTATAATCAGGTACAAAATAAATTAAAAGGCTAAAAAGGTCTAACTGAATTAATGGAAGATATACATTAAGGGATTAAAGAAATATTTTCGCTTTTTATAATTATTTAAATTTTTTTCATTTCTTACGATAAAAATAGAAACAATTATCCTTAGTCAAATACAAAAAAAAGAAAATTCATTATATAATAGACATAATTTAATTTAATAATAAAAATCTTAGATGATCCGCGTCCCTACATCGATGGAGTTCGAATAAACAGCCCGCATTATTTATGTAAAATAAAATTGGGTCAAAATCACTCTAAGCGCTATACGCTCGTAATATCACAGTATGAAAAAACCAATACCATTTATTACACACTTCGAGCTTACGGAACATCGCCATTCACACTACGAAAAATAGCGGAGCCGTACAAAGTTGAAAAAGAGGTAGGTACAATATTTATTTTAAAAAATTACTACATTTAACAACGGCTTGAACGAATTGAACATCTTTTCATCGTTCGAAGTCAATTAATAAATTATTTATCTAAAACATGCAGTTATGTAAAAAATATATCCGTACAATAAACAAATAAAGACTAAATTTCTTTTTTGCAACGCGCATAGTGAATTCATAATCGATTCTATTTGCTATCTGCAAAAAAAAAAAGTGAAATAGCACATTTCTTGGACTTCGATTACGTAATATCTCCTTATTTGTCGCGATTACGTAACCGGAAAGTTTTCCAACATTACGTAATCGATATTAATAGACTCTGACGTTTTTGCATCTCGCGCGCGTAAACTTTTGCATAAAATCTAATGAATCATTTAAATTGTGTTAAATGGTAAAACTCCCTTAGGCTTTTCAATAATAATTTTGATTTAAACAGATTACCGATGGTCAATGGAGAGGAATCAGCGCAGGTGGGTGCAGCAATCATTCTGCAACCTACTCATACAATCCCAGGTATCAATTGGTGCTAGAAAGTTCGAATAACAATAATTGGCTGCTGATAATTCTGAAAGGACCTAAACAGTACCAAATTGGTTTCGAAATGTTGACGGTCGTTTTGAACGATTCGGAGGCCCCTACAGCCTTTAAAAGTAAAACTTCCGGTCCTTTTCGGTAAGTTTCCGCTGTGAATCAATGAATCGATATTCATGTAATAGTTTCTAATAATAATTCGTACTTTTTACTCTTTTCTTCCAGTTCCGGTTTTGTATATTTGGAACTAGAAGATGTACCTGCTGGCACGTACCACGTGATACCGTCAACATTTTTGCCAGGGCAAGAAGGACCGTTTTTCCTAACTTTTAAATCGTCTTGCAATATACAAATAAGTCGAATCCAGTGAAGTTCTTTGCACAGAGCTTTTGCGCTTAAAAGCACAAATTCAAGAGCAGCTTGAAAAGTCACGTTTCTCTGTAACAACTAACAAAGTATAAATTATATTTGCATCGTATATTTATAACAATTGTAATTGTATATAGACTACGCAAAGTTTTTTAAAAAAAAGATACAGCAATGCATATTTTTTAACAAAAGAATACACTGCTTCTACTCATTAAAGATAAGACATTCAATCCTTATACTCCTTGTCATATACTCATACCTAATCGTGAAAACTGCTGCGCAAATTTCTAAGAATATCATATCGCGTAGTTGCACGTACGTACATGTATATCTATAATATAGCGTACTTCCGTTATGTAATCAGCAATACATAGAACTTCCTACTTCCTGTTTCTTCAGAAACTCTTTTTCGCCTTCAGAAAGACTGAAAACAAACGCGCATTTTGAGTTATAGCCACGAAATTTTAAAGACACTCAAAGACAAAATGAAAAATATCACTCACGTTAATTATCGCAGCCGAGAAATCTGTAAAAAAAGTCGTCATCCCAGAAACACGTTCGGACAGGCTTGGAAAAGGTGGACAAGCCGAAGGTTCCCACACGCGACGGTTGGTTTTCGAAAAGTGGACAAGAACGCGTTGGCGGGCAAATCGGCGAATGAGCGTCGACTTCCGGTCTGGCGGCGCGCGCGAAGAAGCCGCCGCGTCGACGCCGCTTCCCCGCACAGTATTATCCCAGTCTCGCGGCTCCGCATATAGCATCGAAGCGTCTATATTCTTTGCAGTCACACACTGCACGGTGAATTCGCGCTGCCGTCGCGCCGCTACGCTACAAAGCAGATCAGCAGCACACACTGGCCGCGCCGCTATAGGAGCATCGCGCCAACGCCGCCGCCACTACCGCTCAGTCCGTACCGGGGGAAGGGAAGAGAGGAACTCGCAACGAGACTCGCCGCACCGCCGCCAGTACACGCCGCCGCACACGTTTGATTTTTCGAACGGCTTATGAAAGTGACAAAAGCGTAGCGCCATATTGCCCGCTTGTGTTTGGTTGCCGTTGTGGCGCGTGCTCCTCGCAACTCGTCTCCACTGTAAATCGCAATAATGGGCGACAACCAGGTGAGTGGCGGCTTTCTCGTCGGGACTCGCCGAGGTGACGCCCGCACGACGGGACGCCCGGCCACCCGGCGTACTTGCGCCCGCGTACTGCTAAATTATTTTATAACCTTTGTGCCTGTGTGTGCAGGAACAGAAGCCCGATTCCGGACCCGGCGACGCCAATTCCGAGTACATCAAGCTCAAAGTCGTCGGAAACGTGAGTTGAACAGCGATATTTTTACGCAGAGTGAAATGCTTCTTAAGCACGACCATTTTTTTTTTATTCGGCTCGCTCGTACACTTCAATGCTCTGCTTCTCTCTTTTTGTAGGACAGTAACGAGATTCACTTCAGGGTGAAAATGACCACTCAAATGGGAAAACTGAAGAAATCCTACAGTGATCGCGTGGTAAGTTGACTTGGGATGAAATAGCACGTGCATCCTGGCGCTCACCACTATTTCTTGGTATTTCGATTTTTTTTTTTTTTTTTTTTTTTTTTTTAAATACTTTTTTTTTTTGCTGAGATTACGTTTTTTGTTGGTCTTAAACTTGCAATTTGAAAAAATGAAAAAATTGAGCAACGCCAAGAAAAAGCCGGCAAGCGCGCGTTTATTGACCTTTTTTTCTGATTATTTTTCATGTATTTTTCAGGGAGTTCCAATGACGTCGCTCAGGTTTCTGTTCGATGGCAAAAGAATTAACGATGATGAAACACCAAAGCAGGTAAATGTTTATTTACTTTATAGAAGTTGCCTCTTTTATGATACTAGCAGTTTGCACTAACTTCTGTACTTGGAAAACATGAATTTTTATATTTAGAAAAACAGTATACAGCAATAAATGTGTTCCTAATAAGATTCAAAGTGAATATTAAAATAATGATATAAACAATGATATTTTAAATGTATTTTATTTTCTTAAATTTAATCAATAAATTTTAATTCCATTTTGTCGTTTATTTAAATTACAATTTAAAATTGATAAAATTTGCAGTAATTAACAGATTGTGACATTCTTAGGTCATAGCATTGAATGAAATTTATACATCTACTTTGGTATTCTGAAAATAATGGAACCGAATGCAGTGCTTCTTCCTGTCTTCTCTCCTTTACTGTAGTTTATCTCAAATTTATTTTTGTTATTGTTAGATTTCAAGTTGCCTCTGATTCATGGATGCTTAATCCTTTAGAAGTGAAATCTTATTGTTATACATGAAACTAACTACCAAGCTAATTATATTTTTTATTTTTATTTGTAAATGCTAAGATTGCTTCCCAATGTTCCAGTACACTTTTATTCCAGATCTGTGACTCTTTCCTATCAAATTAAATAAAATAAATTTTCTTTTAGCTCGAAATGGAAAATGACGATGTTATTGAAGTGTATCAAGAACAGACTGGAGGTCTACACCTGGAGCATTAAGAAGTCGCCCTACCAAGCCATTTAGTTTTATTTTTTTTTTTAAAAAAACATGGAAATGGCAGATGTCAAGATTGTATGAAAAAGAAAACAGTTTTTCATGGAAGACATGTATTTAAAAATCTTAATGTAATTTGATTTTCATATAAGTAATCTGGACGTGGTGTTTTACATTCCCATTGTATAAAAGCGGATCATAACCACTGAATTCATGAAACATATGCATTCAAACGTAAAATAGTGAAATATCAAGTTTCATTTAGAAAATTTTAAACTTCTTTCCACCACTGTACTTTGAATTTTCAAAAAAAAAAAAAAAAACATCCTTCAATATTTGTACTTTGGTAATAGTGGAAGAATGATTAAGGGTGTAATATTATCAATCTTAGCTATGATGAAAACACCACATAGGTTACCATTGTAGAGATATTGACGGTAGAATATTGTTTCTTAAATTAATTAATACTGCGCATTTGTAGATTTAAGTTTAATGGATTATTCAAGAGATTTTCGCCTAGTAATTAATCATTCGTTATGTTATATAAAAAAGCTGCAGCGAATTTTTGATAATGTGAACAAGCTTCAACAACAACAAAATTCATCCAAATTATAAATGCAATAAATAACAATAAACTTACATTTTTTTCACGCGTATAATAATTTTTAATTTTCAAGATAAATTGGCATGTAATCATATTCAATACTCTATTGTTAATTCTTTTACTCTGCAAAATAATAGCAATGAGTGGTGATTTAAGAGCTTATCATTATTTCCTTTTTCATAAAAATTAAAAATATTACATTAAGATATTAATGTAATAATTTTTCGTTCTTGTCCAGACTGTACTTGTAAACAATTATTTCAGTAAAATATAATTTTTTTAAATTAAATTTTTATTAAAGAAAATATTTTATGAAATTAAAAACATGCATTAAGTGCTATTTCAATTATTAATGAAATGAAAGTGATTCTAATATATTTGTCCACATTGTCTATTGTGTAACAAGTTTATTACCAAAGTTCTGTAACAACAATTTAAGTTTGTAATCAAAGATTTTAAATTTTTCTAAAAAAATACGTATATGCCTGATAGTATAAACTAACAGTGTAATCAACCAAAAAAAAAAGGAAAAAAATATTAATAATAATAACTAACGCTGGACAAAATAAATTTTTTTTATCTATTAATTTATTATGCACTAAATTTATTTTTACTGTCATAAGGGGTATATTATTGTAATGAATAAAAAATCTTCATAATTTTGGTACAATAGTTTTATTTTTATTTTTATTTTTTTTTCAAGATTTTAAACACAATAATTTCATTGTATCATTCAATCACTTAGATTAAATTAATTAGCAGATCTA
>JAWWEN010000048.1:5337089-5350484 GCA_035582955.1 Sycophila texana
CACAAAATTTGGTGTCCAGACCAAGCCACACGTTGTTGCATTGTCATAGGTTCTCACTAAAATAAAGGAAAAAAAAATAAAAATTCAGTTTAAAGGTACCCTGTAAGACAACACATGTTGCACCATATTATTACGATGTTCCAATAGACTGTAAAATCAAAGCAAATGTGGACATTAAGCAGGCGCCATTAAAAAAAATATTTTGGAGTAGCTCCAAAATTTCTCAATCGTCTCTTACAAAATGACAGTCATGAATAAAATAACAAGAAAAATTGAAATGGAATAAATTTTCTTGACCATGAGCAAGGCAAAGAACAACGGCATAAGCCACGGCACCTGTACTGGCGAATTCATCCGGTGTGCGACCACCAGCCATGAGCCACTTGCACCAGTCGATGGTGTCCCAGTCGTCGATGGGCTTGCTGGGGCTAAGCAGTAGATCCATGAGCTCGTTGAGCAGGTGTGGACAGCTGGAGTTGAGGGCCGCATTGCTGCACTCGGAGTGAATGTAGGCGGCTGCGCCCCGCTTGCCCTTGTTTATGAGCACCTGGGCCGAGGTGTTGGAGGTCGAGGCCATGTTGTCGTCGACGCCGGGCGCCACTCGCTCGACGGAACCCAGGTAAAGTCGAGGGGCTGGCTCGGGCAACGGTCGTCGCTGCTGCGAGTCGCGCGCTAAACGGAGGTGAATGAACCTTTTTTGGTAATGCGAGGCAGGCGAGCTCACGGGCGCGGGGCTGAGGGCCCGCGGAGCAGCGAAACCTCCGCGAGCTCCATGACTTAGTGAAGGTGGCGGGCAGTCTCCGCGCACTGGCACGGCGGCGCCGACAGCATGACGACAATTCGCTCGGCCGCCAGCACAGCCTCAACACACTCCGACGCAGCGATGGCAGCGAGTCGTGGAGAGCCGCCCGGGGCGGGGGGGACACACTCGCGGCTGCGGCGATGACGACGCGGCCAGTTGGCCCGACGACAGGCAGCTCGCCCGTCCCGAGGAGGTGGCTACCACGAGAGCGGCCCACGAACGGAGCACTGCCCACGGCCCCTCGCGAGCGGGTTATCGGCTCGTCCGTTCCGTCCCGCGGATTAGTCCGTCCGACACGACACTGACTCCGCGGACGGAGGGTCCGCCGCGACGACTACGTTGGGGCAGCCGATGAGTGCGGGATTACGGGCGAGGATCGAGGAGACGTTGATCCGCGCGAGCAGTACGCGAGCGGAGCGGAGCGATGGAGCACGGAGACACGGAGACACGACGGACCGATCCGAGTCTCTCTTCAGTTCGTTCCTCTCCGGCGCTGCTGCTCGCGCTGTCTCTCTCTCTCTCCCTCCTCCGCTCTGTCCTTCTCTCTCGCGCCACTCGCGGTCGCGATTCGCGGCAGAGAGCCGCCGCACACAGTCTACGTATGCTGCCGAGCACACTCGCGGGGCCGTCGACTGTGCGATACTGCGGGGATCGTCCGTCTGCTTTATCGAGCGAGCAATAAATCACGTATTTATTTACCTCTGGTATAGCGCACGGAGACTTAACCTCCTTGGCGGGTGTCCTCGAAGGACATCAGAAGAGTATAGCCTTGATCGTGGCGATCCTGGCAGCCTACGTCAGCGAAGCCCCGATGAAGAGGTTTTGTTTGAAATTTCTGCGAACTGCAGTCGCTTCTCAAGGTCACGGTCTGTCTTACCGACGCACGCTGCGCGGCTCTCTCTCTCTCTTCTTGTCCTCCTTCCCCCCTCCTGACTTAAGAAGAATGCAGGCCTTTTATGCGTGCGCGAGGAGATGCCACCGTTGCCGTACTCGGACAGGCATTTTTCGGAGGGTCAGCGTACGATCCATCGGCCCGGCTTTGTCTCGAGGCCGGACGAGTCGCGCCACGGACTGTGCGGTAGCGACAGAAGCTCTTTTAACAGATATATAACTTTCCTATACACTATAGGCCAGTCAAATGAGACTAAAAAAAAAATTCCTAATGATAAGTAATTAGAATTTTTTTTGTAATATTCCATGCAGAATCTCATATATTCATTATATCGATAAGCCGTTAATGATATATTTTAATTTTTTAATCGAATTTTTTTTTTAGTGTGTATATTAAAAATCAACATCTTAAACATTTTACATATAATAATAGTTACTTACCGCCTATAATATTAAAAGATATTAGACAACTTCTTCCGGTAGTAGTAACAAAACTGTTTTTAAAAGAAAATATAAAAATAAATATAAAAGTAAGTAAAAAGAATGCGATACAAAAATAAAAATATACAGTACACCTAATTGTTACGAATCATTGGTTCTGAATTTCTAATCTTACTGCAGCATGTGCGCCGTAGTCGCTCGGATTTTACGAATCGGAGCAATTCGCAGGTGCGATTGGCTGATTAGTGGATTAGCGTACGGAGTCGGTTAATTTAAACGCAAACGTTAGGAGGGGAACAGTCCAAACATCAACAGAGGCTGAAGCTGTGAAGTCGCGTTTGCCAAGCGGTTTGGAGCAACGAAAAACGCTGAAAATAGTATAAATAAGTTGTAAAAAAACAGCTGCAATGAACCAGACGCTGGGATCGATGACGCAACTTGCACCGAAAACTCCAAGAAGACAGTTCCTGCAGTGGGCTGTCAAGTGGTTTTACTCCAATGCACCTCAGGACGTGAGTACTGCCTACTATAAATGCACAATTCTCCGGTCGCTAGATTTAAAATTCTATTATTTGCCGCAGACTTCCAACAAGCCCGATATTCCATCGATAATTTGCCTGCTGCAAGCAGTCGGCTTTCAGCTACGGAAGTTTGAAAAGCGAGAAGATACATTTTCCGACGACGATCGGCCGAAAAATCAAAATGTTCGGGTCACCCTAGAATGTGGCAGTTCGCAAATGGAAGCGCTTTTGGAAATGGATGGGGTTAATTGCGAGTGCGTGGATACCAGTCAAGTTACTGATGGTTCATTATGGAGCATCTCCGGCACCGGCCCCATGGTAGTATAAATAAAATAAATTATTATATAAACGTTTTTACTATTAAATTTAAGTACACTTGTTATCATTATTACTGTTAATTTAAACCGTTATAATTTATACAAATATTGTTATTTTTTCTACTTTTTTGCAGGATAATGTACATACAAATAAAATCGAAAAAACTGGTAGTAGCTTGTTACCCGCAATGTCCGATGAGGTCACTTCGTTAGTGCAAGATGTAGTTTATACTCTTGTTAAAATAATAAACAACAAGGAGGGTGATATTAACCAAAATACCGATTCGAATTGGAACTTACCGGCGGTGATTGCCAATGATACTATAACGAAAAGTAAAGGCCTCGTTCGAAGTAATACAGATCTTTGCAGCTCAACTTACAAACCATTAGCTGCTGCATTGTCGAATTTAGTGAGTACTACAATTACGACATTGCGATATACTTTTATTTGCATTTATTTACATTTTAATATAATTAAAATTCGATCTGACATTCTAATTTATTTTTAATTGGTTCTTATATCCATTATTAATTTATTATGATATCTATTTAAATAGCGATTTAGAAAAGTTAAATTGATTGATTTATTAATTATTTATTGATTTTTTGTTTTTGTAGAGTTTTGCAAATTCAAAATTTAATTCGACTAGAAGCATACCGACAGACACACCACCGGAAGCGTCAAAATTAAAGAAACAAGAAACTTTTGAATTTGACAATAATAATTTAACTAAAAGCGCTGTGAAAGCTACACCTCCCAAATCACAAAAGCCAAAATTAAAAAAACAAGGAACTTACGATCTTGAAGACAACGACAGCGCTGAGGAACCGCGACCTTCACCTCCGAAGCTTGCAAGCTCACCCGTACTTAGTAAAATCGTGCCGAGTGTATCGCTCAGTCACCTTTCTTTTCAAAGCGATGAAGAAATCTTGGGCTTAGCCGATTACGTTGTCAAGGCTCACCAAATATTGGATAATGCCGTAAATTTCATCATCAAAAGGCTGCCTCTAAACTCTAGCCACTCTTCTATCAATGGTTCAGTCAAGCTTTCTATGTTATTTATATCATGCATAATTTAATTAATTTTTTTTAAATATCAATTAATTAATTTTTGTATTTGCAGAAGACAGTACTTTCGCGAAACCAGCAGCACCGCCGTTGATGAGCAGCAGCTTTAGCGTGGCTAGCACACGGAGTGCCGGTGGTCTCACGGTCTCCAACAACGGCAGTAATAACAGTTTGATCAACCGGAGTGTGAGCAGTATGAGCTCAACGAACTCTGCACCAATTCAGCCGCAGATCCCCAAGCTGCAAAAGGCCCAAGCTCGGCGCACCGGTAGTGCCTTGCCAAATATGCGAGAACGCAGTAGTTCGTTTAATGTCAACCACCGAACGCAACAGCAAGCCTCGAATCGCAATCTCAGTCAGATAGCCGCCAATGCTAGGCGCAGAACTACTACGGCGGTTCCCTTTAACACGAACACCAGTGAGTGATAGCCTTTTCATATGGCTGCAAACTTACATTTTTAAATTTCTATAAATTTAAATGATAAGAAGTATTAATTTTGTAAAGTAAATTAATTTTTTATGCATATCTTTTAGCACAACGCAGTACAGTGACTCCGAAAGCACCGGCCAACAGCAAATTGATACATTCAAAGCCTAGTAACGGTCTGTCGGTCCAGCGAGCTAACTCCGTTACTAACAAAGGGCGCCTGTCCCCAAATGAGAAAACTCCTACCAACTCACCTGCTATTCAACAGTCTAATCAGCGAGCCAATGTTTCTTTTTTGAAAACACCTTCTCATAGATATAGCGTCGGTATTCCCTCTAGTAACACTTCCAAATTCGGCTTCAGCTCTAGCAAAAAGTGATAAAGTTACTTAATTACACATAGTTTTAATAAGTTTATTTTCTATTATTTATAAAAAGTTATTGCAGTATTTTACTTATATTATTTATTTACTGAAGTTTTACTGGTGCTACCATATTTATTCAAGTTAATTTTATTTAATGAATTAAATTAAAATCTTACTAAATTGAAAATTTTATTTTCAATTTTTTTGTGCGCGTGCTATTATGTTTTATTATTTGAGTTATTATGTTTTATATTACAAAGCACAACATTTTTAATTATAAATACATGATGTTTTTTACATCAATTTATCAATATTATTATTGTTATTATTATTTTCATTAAAGTACTTTCTGCATTAAAAAAATAATTTTCGATTTAAAATTTAAGGTCAATAATTAGGTATTATATAGGATCAGCGATAGCCATATCAACAATTAAAAAGAAAGAGCCATATTAATATAATTTAAAAAAGAAAATCATTGATGTTCCACGTCGACGACGTTTTATATACGCGGATCAATATAAGTACATTATGATGCACCTGATTGCCTGCCAAAGTGTAGGAATTGTATGCGAATTAAAAGCGTTGAATGTCGATCAGTAGAGTCGTTGACCTCATATCCATAATTAGATGTATTTTAAGTGCTACTACTTAAGAATTATTTAAAAAGATGGCACTACCTTGTTCTGTAACAAAAAGCAAAGAAAAATGATGGGTTATTTTTAAAATAACAATGAAATATGCATTTCATTTTTTATGTGAAATAGAAAATTTAGCGACATAAATTATATTGAAAACATTAAAAATTAGTTTTACATGTCATGTTTATTAAGAAAAAATTTGTTATAAAACTAATTACTAATTTCAATATATTAATAATATTGCTGCTCTTAAAATGCATTAAATTATTTTTTTTTGTATATTAAATATAAATCAAAAAATGTCTGTCTCTCTATTTTAAAAGTTCGCGGCATACTGCATGTAGCGTTTCGAGTAATCGATATATAACGGCGAAGCTATGAAAGCACTGACAACTTTTAGGGCCCTCTTTTACCTCGGGAGATCGAGCGTGTGTATGCCGCTGTGATAAACAAATTTTCATCGCAGGTAATCTACGAAATCAACAATAATTCTAAGAAGATTGACGTACCGAATGAAATATTGAAACTTTAATTGTGTCGTGGCACCCTTATTTTTTTGCAAAATTTGTTTATATTGTGATATTTGTGACAATCGATTTGTCGACGAAGTAAGGTTAAGTCAGTGGTACAAGTGTGGATTTGGCAATGTTTTTTTATTTAGTATATACTTAAAATCTTTTTATGATGTTTTAGTGCAGTAATTATATGAATTTATACAATTGTTTAATTTGTCTATTTGTTTTTGTAATTTATAATGTACAAAGAAATGTAATCATGTAGTTAGGTTATCTTGTAATTGAATTAACATACTATTTAAAAAAAATTGTTTAAGTAACAAACGTGTCTTTTTGTTAATATAGCCATGGTGCGCATGAATGTACTGAGTGATGCCCTCAAATCCATAAACAATGCTGAAAAGCGAGGAAAGAGGCAAGTCCTTCTCCGGCCTTGCTCCAAAGTTATTGTCAAATTCCTCACAGTAATGATGAAGCATGGTAAGTTTTTTGACAAAACGTTTATTTGAAAAATAATAAAAAGTTAAATTCATTTCAGGAAATTGATATATATTTATAAATTACTTTGCGATATATTAATTTCTAAATAAGTACATATTTGTAACAGTTTAAGTATATGCAACCTGTTTTGTTCCGTTGTAATTTGATTGTTTTGAATATTCATTTATTGCACAATTTTTAAATAAAAATAAAATTATAAATAAATAATATTTAACTTTAAATATAAATAACATTCTGTCAGCAAATATTTCCCATTTAATATTTTAGTTTTTTTAATTATGAATTTTTAATCTAATTTTTATGTATCTTTCCAGGTTACATTGGTGAATTTGAAATTGTTGATGACCACAGGAGTGGCAAAGTAGTTGTAAACCTTACTGGAAGGTTAAACAAATGCGGTGTCATCTCACCAAGGTTTGATGTACCTATCACAGACATCGAAAAGTGGACCAACAATCTCCTTCCGAGCCGTCAATTCGGGTAAGTTTTCTATGTAATCAATTATAAAATCTAAATTAAACTTTAAATTAAAATAATTTATATTTATTTGTTTCTAACAGTTATGTTGTCTTAACCACAAGCGGTGGAATTATGGATCACGAAGAGGCAAGGAGGAAACATTTGGGAGGCAAAATCCTGGGTTTCTTCTTTTAAGTTAATCTTGTATTAAAAAAAAAGTATTGACATTTAAGGTGTTAAATGCAGCTTAAATAAAAGTCAATGCACCAAATATGTTCTACTTATAATGCATTATTTATTTTTTTAATATATCAATCCCTCTTTACATTAAAAATGTCTTGTATCAATAACTGAAATTTTTAATTTCTTTAATTGTTAAACTATTTACAAATATATTAAAAAATTATAAAATATTAAAGTATAAGGTAAACTGCAATAAGAAGCATATTTATAACTCTTAATATCGTTATCAACATCTTCGGTGTATACAAAATAATTTCTATTAAAATATTTAAAAAAGAACTTGAAAAACATTAATTAAATTCTATTTAATAAATTATATAGTTTGTCCAAATTATTACAATATGATTATGTATATATATAGTTCATCCCTGAATTATCGACTGTTGGACTCGCAGGACGACTGTCGGCGTCGCCTCCGTCGCTGACTCGCTGTTGCAAGTTGCAAAGCCAGTTCAGTCATCAGATGGCATCACAATGAATCTTTACCACGGGCCCTTCTTCATCCATAACCTGCAGGACTCGACAGCCATCAGGTATAGTATAGGCCAGCCCCTGAGCCCCACTCCGCGGCACCTCGCGCCGCTATTGGAGCGCGAGTTCCGCTCATGCGCGCAGGCACGATTTCGAGTGTTGCATTCCGTGCGGGGCTGGCGCGCTGTGCCCGAACCGTTGGCCAACGTACACAACGCGCGCGAGCGCCTGGCCGATTGCACCCAGCGCGTACCCACTATAAGTGCATCCACGTCGCTCCTCGAGTTCGCGCGCACGCGATCAGTGACGAGGTGCCGCCAGGACGCATCGCCGCGACAGCCAAAGTAAAAAGAAGAAACAGTGTCTTCGCGAAGAGTGAAAAGTGCGGGCGCGTGGTCGCCAGGTCGCGGCACCAGGTGAGTCGCCTATCGCCTTTCGCTTACCTGCGCGCCTGGCCCCCACACATATAGGCGTGCGCTCGCTCGCACGGACGCGCGCGCAGCGCCAGTCCACCGTGTGCCTTTTACAACGGCGGTTCTCACCTTCGCAGGTATATACACGGGGGACGCGGCTCCTGGCCTCGATTCGGCGGGCCCTCGGCTTTCGAATCCCCGCGCTACCTGCCCGTTCGCCGGGGGCGCGGACGCTTCCGCAGATGCCAGCGTAGGAGGCGCCAGGACCAACGTCGGATGCGAGGAAAAGTGAAGATGCGCCGGGGCTCGCGCCGAGACTGCCTCCGCGGCAGCTCCGCCATCGGCGCGACGTGAAGCCGAGATCGGGAGATCGGCTCGCCGCCCGAGTTCCTGCGACTCCAGCGCGTGTGTGTTTTCTTTTTGTTTTTGTTTTTCTTTTTTTTGACGGATCGAGGGTGCTGGGCAGGAGGAGAGCGCCACGCTCTCGAGACGGATTCTGCAGGAGAGTGCGAGTGCGCGTGCCAGTGCCCAGTGCAACGAGATGGGGACGGCGAGAGGTCGACCATCATGGACCACGGCCTCCTGGCTCTTCGTCGCCCTTCTCGGAATTACCTGCTGCTCCGTAAGGATTGCCTACGCTACCGGTTAGTACTATATACATTTATTACGCCTATATTGTTTACTAAACACTTTTATTTAATATTTGTTGGTAACTTTTTTTTTCGTTCTTTTTAGTTGACCTACTTAAAAATCTGAATTTTCATATTAGCTATAGAGTAAATACTCTTCTTTACTATAGGTAAATAGAAAGTTTTTCATTTTTCTTTTAATAAAATGGATTTTTTTTAAAGAAATAGATACTGAATTTTTATACTATTTATAAAGTAAATAGTATTGATAACCATTACTTGAGCTATAAATGTATATTTATATAGAGAACGTTTTAATTGTTCTTAAAAAGGTATTATTCAGTATTATTGTAAATTTTTTGTGCTACTTATTACTGAAAAACATTTTCCAAATTGATTTATTTCACTTGAATATTTTATAAATTTATGTATTTACCTATACGTTTAAGGAAAAATTACGTGTGTCTAAAAATAAATAATTGTTTTTTACTCGGTGACACAAGTTTAGTATCAGTTGACTCACTGTAAAAAAATCTCTTCTCTCATTGATGAAGATCATTGATTTAGATATACACAATTGACTTTAAATCTATCATTAATTAATTTGTTTACAAAAGCAGTTTCAATGCATTTACGTACTACCGAGTAAACATTTTGAATATAAATTCGATATCAAAAAAATTTTAATTGAAAGATCAACGAAAATTCTTTCGGAGCACTAAGACAGATTTTTTTTTTTAAAGTCATACAATGGACCCACAGAAAATCCAAGCACATCCTCTGCATGTCAATCTCGACTTTCTTCGTAAAGAGCTGCGAATTCGGCAAATGCGTCGCTCAATTAACGCGAATGAAACCGAGTATAATACAAGGGAGTGACGCAAGACGAGAGCGGGCAGCGTTCGCGTCACTGAAATCATTGCTAAATCACTTTAGATTTATCGGGTACAATTGATTTCTTCGCGCTCTCCGGACAATCGAGCTCCGAGAATCGAACCTCCGGCAGCTTTCTCCCAGCGCCCTTCCACCGGCCAAACGAATCGAGCGCGTGTGTAAGTACCTCGCGGAAGGAGGGCTGGAATTGTGACAATTGAGACGTTCTCGAGTTTCGTGTGCGCGCCGCTCAAATCAAATCGGCAAGTACGTGCAGTCGCTAAATTCGAAAAGTGCCACTCGACTGTCTGCCCTCCTGCGAGCTGCATGCAGACGGGCGTTATTATCGGGCGCTCGACGTGCAGTTTTATTTTCCGCAGAGTTTAAATTTTGATGTACGTAATTTGAAAAAAAAAAAAAGAAATGCTATCAATTGTGTTTAAAATGGAAAAACCACGTAAGAAGAGTATATCTCGGAGCAGGCGAGTCACGATGTATCCTTCCGTCGCGGTTCAATCGAGAGCAAGAGAAAACGGGACTGCAACTTCGGGAGTCCCATCCGATACATACGAATGATAAAAGTCTCGGGAGCAATCGTGATTCGTGACTCGTAAGCGCGTTAACGTCCGCGAAGACCGCGAGCGGCGATAAACACGCGCGTTGCTCGCGTTCATCGAGGGGCTTCTCGCCTTTTCTCGCGAGGTCGCGAAAGCGTGAGCAAGTATAGCGGCGCACTGAAGACGACTCGTGCATGCGAGGCCCGCCGTAGGAAAATCGCCTGAATTAAGCTTGAATTATTTCCAGCATCCGCTCTTTATCGCCTTTCTTTTTTAATCTCGAATTTCGCATTTTGCTCGGGATAATATTCAATTGAATGTATACTACTTAAAACACTCACAAAAATAGGGGACGACATACTGAAAACAAATATAAGTAGGTCCAACTAAAGTTCTCCTTACAAAACCAATTAGTTTATTTAATTAAACATTTGGTTTTATCAACCAGAATTTTTCAGTTAAATTGATGAAGCGAATGACGTTAAAATTTAAAACGTTTTGATATGTGTACGCAAAACGAAGTTCATATTTTATTTCTGCAATAGATTAATAAAATAATTATTAAATTCTTCAATTTTCTAATTATTTTTTGTAATTTATTTTAACAGAAAGTAGATGATTTGCAATCAGAAACTAATAAGCGCACGATTCACGAGGATTTCGCTAGTATACGTTGATAAATCATGTTTATTTTCACATGAAGCTTTGTAAGTGTAAGTGGGAAATGGTATAGGCAAGTGCGACTAGGTGCATAATGTAATTGCAAATAACAAGTGCAGTGAGAGATGTCAATGGCGCGCCCCCTCGATCAGTGCATTTGCACGTCAAGTGTCGTCCCGCCGCGCCTTTCGACTATTATTTGCACGTAAGTGCGCGGCACTGACCGAAGTACACCCCCCGGAGTTTTAAATTGCAGTTCGTCGGCGAGGATGACCGTGGAAAAAGAAGTGCACTCGATAAACTCGATTGCACCGCCTCCTGAGATTGCTCCCATAATTACTTTTAGATAAGAATCTTTTTAACGTTTCATTTAATTTTTTGCGCGAATATAGTAAGTTTGAGTATTTTAGTTGTCAATTAATTTCCACTTTTGTAACGTTGATGATAATTGCGAAGTTACCTTAATGCAATTAAACACTGATTCATAGAATCTATATACAAGTGTTTAAGCTACTAAAGTAAAATTGTATAGTTAAAAGTTTATTTACAAGCCTCAAGGCAGTAACAAATATTTATTATTTTTTTATTTTTCGGTTTGAAGCAACGGAATTGTTGCGAGCAAACGTTTAACGCCCGTTATAAAATTCTTGATTCTTGAAGGTAATAAAACTGCGCTATATATACCCATATTTCAATAGCGCGCACTGAGAGAATATAAAAGCCGATATAGAATCAAAGCGTACTACTGCTACGTTTAGAGAGGTACGGGGTGCTACAAATCAATGTTTCTATACGCACTCGTTAGAAATGTTAGTAATAAAAATTTGAAATAAGGGAATAACTTGAAACTCGTTTACAAAGAACGCAGCGTTTCACAGCTCATATCGCCGAGAAAAGGAAGCTGCACGCGCATTCGGAGATTAATAATGGAAACGGCGGGAGAAGAAAGAGATCGGCGGTGCATCGAAAAAACCGGCGAGTGAGCCCCGCGTCGGGCTGCCTTTCCGTCAATGGACAAAGGGATCGCGTGCATGTGTGCGCCGCCGCGAACTTTGCGTACGGCGATCGTGAAAGGCCTTTTTATATTTGAGCCGGTATAGACGCGTCGCGGTTATATGCCTCTCCGATATCCCGAAGCTCTGCGCACTCGCTTGCAGCAACGTCGCGGGTATATAATACACCTACGGCGCAACGTAATCAATTGCGCGATCGGGACAAGTTAGAATCTGATGCTCGATTTTTTCGGTCCGTTCGTTTTTCCGTTCGGCGGTGCCGCAGTCGTTGCTACCGAACGGTTCACTCTTTTTTTTTATTCCTTCTGGCCTGCTTTCGGCGAGAGCCTTTGATGCCCCTTTTCACACGTACACCCGCGGTGTAATCGACTGTACCACCGCAGCTCACGGCGTATTCGTGTGTATACATGTTTTTTTTTTTATGATGAAAATAACTTTATTTTGCTTTTCTCATAAAAAGAAATTTCATTTATATTAAAACGATGTATACGAACCGTTGTTGCTGAGAACGTTTCGTTTGAATGAATTAACCTTTGCACGTTAGAAAGTTTCATTGCAAAAAGATGTGATTCACGAGTATGAATAAATTTTATGCTGCATAGCAATGGAATATATATATATATAAAATCCCCTGAATCGGAACATTATTCTTGGGAGCTTTCTAATCCTTTTAAGGATGTTTAAATAAAACATCATTTTTGTTGTCGGTTTTATTAGGGATCTATTAGATTTATATAAAGTCGAAGTGAAAAAATTTTAATCGTTATTCTTTCATTAATACTTCATTTAATTACAATACATAACAATGACATTAGAAAGTAATAATATTTTAAAGTACTTTTTAAATGAAAGTAGATCTAAAAAATGGAGAAGAGATTAAAATACGCGTACTGTAGAGTATAGATGATGTATAGTATATTACGTGAAGGTATAGTTTGACTGGTAAGATGTGATAATAGGTCCAATGAAAGTCGTCAAATTCCCCAACAAAGTGACCTTTTCACTCCGGACCAATAGATATTAAGTGGGTTCGCAGTTAAGCAGCATATGGTGCTGTGTCACTGATCCTCATGTGGGCAGACTTATATAGATTTACTCTTCATAAACGATAACTTTTCCACGATTAATCAAATATTTACGATTCACGCTCGACTTATGTTATTCACTAAGATAATTAAAATATCTCCCCTTTATTAAAGCTTTTAAATAGATTATTATTTAAGTATCAAATTACACAGACACCCTCCATCGATCTCTTATCAATTCTTTAATTTCTTAATGACCCTGCACATACATCATTAGCTCCCAAGTCCGCAAATATCAGGATCATTTTTGTTATAAATATTTTTTTTTTTTTTTTCGAGAACATGCCCAGTAACGAAAAAACGAAATTTCAACAGCTCCCTTAAATTGAATTAATAAATAATTACTAAAATTAGTAGAAATTGCTCAACTATTATTATTAAATAACGATGCATGCTCTTTCTACTACTTTTTAGTGAAATGTTACTCATTACACCGAGAAAAAAATTTAGTTGGATCAACGATCGCGCTGTTAAATACTTCCAACCAAAAAAAAGCTGTTAAT
>JAWWEN010000048.1:5360001-5401077 GCA_035582955.1 Sycophila texana
TAATTCTTAAAACTCTTCAGCCCTAAATGACATAAATTATCAAAAATTTAAGCCCTGTCTCATCAAAATTGATGTACTGGTGTCAAATTATTTTCCAAAAAAAAAATTTTAGGTATAAACCCCCCTTAAGGTTTCTGTTTGCAGCAGAGAACATTTGCCTGATTTTAGAAAAAATTTATATTTGTATGAATATTGGAAAATAAAGGCGAGTTTGTGAGGTGAATAAATATATTCATATTACAGGACCTTTGCCCGACTCGACGCTGAACTGGGTGACGGAATACTCGAACATATCCGCCAGCAGTCGCTCGGTTCTTTTTAACAACCTTAAAGCAGCGGCGGCTTATCAGTTCCGCGTGAGTGCGGAGAACAGCGTCGGCGAGGGACCAAGCTCTGAGCCCAGCAACGTCGTAGTTCTCCCTCAAGAACGTTAGTACACCCATGATTTTTTTTTTTAATTATTTTTAGCTATAATCTATAAATATGTTTTTATTAAATTTTCTTTTTTGTAGAAATAAACTGCAAAAATTTTATTTCATAATAATATAACCGTTTATTTCGAGAAAAATTTTAAAATTATTTATTATATACTTGTATAGCACCATCTGGACCGCCGATGGGTTTCGTCGGCTCAGCGCGATCCTCGTCCGAGATTATAACCCAATGGCAGCCTCCGGCGGAAGAACACAGAAACGGCCATATATTAGGATACCAATTGCGCTACAAGTTGCACGGTTACAACGAGACCCCTTGGATGATCCAAAACATTACGAACGAAGCGCAGAAGAATTTCCTCATAACTGATCTAATAACCTGGAAAGATTACATA
Organism: Sycophila texana; assembly: GCA_035582955.1. Lineage (NCBI taxonomy): Eukaryota > Metazoa > Arthropoda > Insecta > Hymenoptera > Eurytomidae > Sycophila > Sycophila texana. Next base: position 5,360,831 of record JAWWEN010000048.1, read on the forward strand.
GTGAAGATCGCTGCGTACAACGACAAGGGCGTCGGAGTCTTCACGAACGAGCTAAAAATCAAAACGAAAGAAGGAGGTAGGAATTCGCCTCTTGCGGCAATTTTAGATTAACTTTCGAAACGTCATATTGAGTAGAATATGTTTCTTCATGCGCTCGACAACAAAATGATTATTTTTAACAATACACCTACACTTGTTGCTTATACTCATAAACAAAATGATTGCATTTAACAATACATGTACCCTTGTTGCAAATAGTGCCGGAAGCTCCGCCAACAGACGTGCGCGTGAAAGCGGTAAATTCGACGGCCGTGAAGGTGTGGTGGAAGCCGCCTAATCCGCAGAAGATTAACGGCATCAACCAGGGTTACAAGCTTCAAGCCTGGCACAACGGCGGCTTCAGCGAGGAGAACGAGTACAAGTCCATGACCGTCGCACCCAACCTCTTCGATCCAATGGCTGAGCAGAGCGCCATTATGCCGAGTCTCAAAAAGTACACCCTGTACAACATCACGGTCCTCTGCTTCACCAACCCTGGTGACGGAGAAAGGAGTTTGCCCGTTACCATACGCACCAGCGAAGATGGTAAGACTCTCCATCTATCATTAAACTTTTAATTATTTACTGCGGTCGAAGAATAATTTTTTAATTAATTAATTAATTAATTTTTTTCTATATTTATAAGTATATAATTATTAATTTTATTGATCTTTTTTTTACATTTAATTAATTTTACGCAGTTCCGGATAAGGTGGAAAATCTCCAGTTTCTCAATATCAGCGATCGTGCTCTGACAGTAAAGTGGCGTCCGCCTCGAGAAGTGAATGGGATCCTTACGTTTTATCAGTTAAAGTACATGATCAAAGATAAGCCTGACTCGCTGAAAGTGCAAAACTTTAGCGCTGACGTAATTTCAACAAAAATCGAGCAGCTACAGGTGAGATTCTTAAGCTCTCTATTTACACTCTCGGTTTTTTCTTTTCGAAGAAGGTCAATATATCGATATCCTGCATTCTTAGGCGACTACGCATTACACCTTCGAAGTTTTGGCTTGGACATCGAAAGGGCCGGGAGAGCCAAGTATAGCTACAATACAGTCGGGTGTTGAGCCGGTGCTACCGCAGCCACCGACAAAATTAGCTTTATCAAACATAGATGCATTTTCTATTGTTCTGCAATTCACCCCGGGATTCAATGGAAATGCTTCTATTTCAAAGTGGACTGTACAGGTACGTGTAACAATGTTTGCAAATTTCCTTGGTAAGGATTCGAAGTTGCCGAATAACGATAATTTGTTTGTCATGAAAATTAGGCGCAAACTACAAGGAACACGACGTGGCATACTATAGCCGAAATATACGATCCGGACGCAAGAAAAATAACAGTCGAAGGACTTACGCCGTTTATGCAATACAAGCTGAGGCTAATAGCGAATAATGTAGTAGGGCCGTCAAAGCCATCGGAGTCGACAAAAGAATTTCAAACTATTCAAGCCCCGCCCTCGCACCCACCTAGAAACGTTACTGTACGCGCAATGAGTGCTACTGAATTAAGAGTTAGATGGATTGTAAGTATTCAGATTAAGTACATTTGCAAAAATGTATTTGATAATTCTTCGATGTAAAATAATTTAAAATCATCGTCTTTTAAAAAACAGCCCTTACAACAAGTTGAATGGTATGGCAATCCTCGGGGATATAATATCACCTACACGGAAGTTCGAACGAATAAATCAAAAAGTATCAGTATCGACGATCACACAGCTAATTCGTACGTTCTTGAAAATATGGAGGAATTTGCTCTGTATGAAATATCTATGCAAGCTTACAACGATGTTGGTTCCTCGACTCTGAGTCCAAAAGCTGTTGAAAGAACTCGCGAATCAGGTAACTTTCTTTTTAACATTTTTTATTGTATTTGTTTTGGAGCTGAACGTTTAACTGGTTTTCTTATTTAGTACCATCCTTTGGACCTGTAAATGTGGAGGCAAATGCAACGTCTTCAACCACTATTGTTGTGAAATGGGGTGAAGTGCCTATCGAACATCAAAATGGCCAAATCGAAGGATACAAAGTATTTTACAGAGCGAGCAGTCGTTCCCCTTTCCAATCCAAGAACATTCCTAGTAATTCGACTTTTACTACTACACTGACAGAACTTCGAAAGTATGTTCAGTACACTGTACAGGTGTTGGCTTATACCAGGCTAGGCGACGGAGCATTAAGTGTGCCACCAATTAGAGTTCAGACTTTTGAAGATGGTGAGTTTATAATTCGATACGTTTACGTTAAAGTGAAAATACGTGTGTTTAAAAATAATTATTTTCTATGCAGTTCCCGGACCACCGTCGAACGTATCATTACCGGATGTTAGTTTTAACACAGCGCGAATTATTTGGGATACACCTGAGGATCCAAATGGAGAAATTTTGGCGTTTAAAGTCATGTTTCATTTAAATGGAAGTACAAATCATCAATTTACAAAAGAATTCTCCGCTACTACCAGAACATTTACGTAAGATAAAATCAAATTTTATAAGCTTATTATTTAAAATTGTACTTAGAAATTTCATAATTCAAATGTTTCATTCTTAGGGCCACAAACTTAGAAACTGAGAGATATTACATGTTTTCGGTAACGGCACAGAGTCGTTTAGGTTGGGGCAAAACGGCGTACGCCTTAGTTTTGACAACTAATAATAGGGATCGTCCGCAGCCTCCATCAATGCCTCATGTTAGTAAATCTCAAGTTCAGAGTCGACAAATTACATTTAGTTGGACTCCAGGTCGGGATGGCTTTGCTCCTTTAAGGTATATTTGATTTATTTTAAGCAAATAAATAATTATATGAATTTCATCGGCCGTTACATATGTTATTATATACATTTTTTTCTAAATGTAGATACTATACGGTACAACAGTCGGAAAATTCTGGACCATTTCAAGTAATACCAGAAAGAGTCGATCCGTCTTTAACTTCATATACTGCAAATAATTTAAAACCATTCACAGAGTATCAATTTAGAATTCAAGCGACTAATGATATTGGCCCTTCTGCGTGGAGCGCAGAATCTATTCAAGTTAAAACATTGCCAGCTGGTAAGTCTTTATTGACTTTAATTTTGAAAAATGACGAAGCTTTATTTTATTTCTCTAATCTTTTTATTTTATTCAGCTCCATCCCGAGGTGTATCAGGATTAAAAGTCTTACCTATAACAACATCAAGTATTGAAGTTCACTGGACTGCGATTGAGGAAATGAATTGGAGTGGGGATCACCTAACCGGTGGATATCGCGTATTTTACCAAATATTATCAGATTTTCCATCCACACTCTCTGGTCCTCCAAAAGAAGAAGTTATGGGAATTAATGTAAGACAAGTTACACAATTAAAAGAGATAAAAACAAATTGAGTTTTCTTAACATTTAAATTTTATGATTATGATTGCAGAAAACAACGATAACTTTGAGCGATCTAACAGAAGATAAATATTACGAAGTTATTGTCGTACCGTTTAACTCAGAGGGCGAAGGTCCTCAAAGTCTTCCAGTGACTGTATATGTTGGTGAAGCTATTCCAACAGGAGAGCCGCAACAAATCATAGCGGAGCCTATTTCTTCTACGGAAGTTCAACTTAAATGGAAACCACCTCAAGCTAATATGCAAAATGGAGAACTTCTGGGATATAAAGTAAGACCTTTCTTTTTGAGAGTTTCTATCTTCAAATTTATTGTAAAAATAGTTTATAATATTTTCTAATCCTAATTATTTTTCAGATATTTTATCTGGTCACGGATTCTCCACAAGAATTAGAAAGTAAACAAGAGGAAGAAATTGAAGTAGTTCCAGCCTCTTATTCTACGCATAGTTTAGTATTTTTAGATAAGTACACGCAATACCGAATTCAAGTTTTGGCGTTCAATCCTGCTGGCGATGGTCCGCGATCTCTTCCAATAACCGTTAGGACCAAGCAGGTATTTAAAGAAAATTTTTAATTAAATTGTGTCATTTGCTTATTTCAACTGTTAAAGAAATATCAAATTTTATTTTTAATTTCAGGATATACCCGGACCGCCACAAAACTTGCAATTCAGCGAAATAACGTTAACGAGTCTTCGAGTTTCGTGGGATCCACCTAAAATGCGTAACGGCGAAATTATTGGTTACGTAGTTTCATATAAAACGTCCGAACAGAATGACCGTAAGTTAGAATGATTTTGATTATTTTTATTTAGTAAAATTAAATATTTAAAAAATTCATGATTGAATTGCAGGATTTAGTAAACAAGTGAGGCAGAAGGTTACCGAAACCAATTTGACGATTCAGCCTTTAGAAGAAGAAGTAACTTACACGTTCATCGTCCAGGCAGAAACGATAGATCTTGGTCCACCGATTTCAGGGAATGTGACCACTGGTCCACAGGAAGGTTCTCCAATGGCACCCACTGCCTTGATAGTTACAAAAACAATTTCCAGTGTAGATTTACAGTGGACTAACGGTGCCACTGGCAAAGGCTCTTTATTGGGTTACTACATCGAAACTAGAAGACAAGGTAATGTCACGACATTCATTTTTAAAATTCCTAAAAGAAAGCCCTGACAAAATATTAAATATAAAAACGAAATGCACTATTAGGTTGATATTTTAATAATCACAATACTATTTTATTTAAAAATGCAGGAAGTGAAGATTGGCTGCCTTGTAAGTTTAAGAATGTAATAGCGTGGTTTTTTGAGTAACTGTGTTTAGGCGTTTATGCTCAGTGATTCATGAATTCATTTAGTGTTAAAAATAACAATGATGATGATGTGTTAGTTCATTGCATGTCATAAGTTTTAGCTAAGCTGGTTAAAAATTCATGTAACAAAGATATTTCTTAAGACTATTCATTAGGAATTAGTATTTTATTTTTCATTCATTATATTTTTTCTATCTCATTATTATTTTATTTAACAAATTTGAATATTCCCCGGCATGATGAACGTACGATCCTTCTTTAAAAAGTTCTCCTTCATAAACTGACTGAAAATTAACAACTTAATAAGTATTGAGTTAGTGGTTTGAATAATTGATTACATATTATCCTTTAATTGACATGATTTGCAGTGCTGCCAAATGATAAATGTTCTTATCTCGTTAGCCAGCTAATTTTCATAAAAAAAAAAATTAAAAAAAAAATGAAATCATCGCCGTGTAGAATTTGAGCTTACGATCTATGTTGTTTAAAGTGACGCTAGTGGTAGTTTTTAAGTTTATGCAATATCAATACGACAAAAGGAAGTATAGAGAAATTATTTAAAAAATCTTTATTGTTTTTTAGATAACAGCCAATGGCAAAGAATAGATAGGACTACCAATGGTTTGCGAACGGAGTACAGTGTATCATATCAAAATTTACTCCCATCCACGTCTTATCTGTTCCGAGTAATAGCGTACAACCGTTATGGAATCAGCTACCCTGTGTACTCGACGGAAACGGTACGACATTTATTTATTTATTTATTTTTTTTGTTCAAAATGTATTTTACCTAAAGAAAACTTAATTTTAAAATATACATATCTTACGTAAAGGTTCTCACTCCTTCGAAACTCTACATGGAGTATGCTTATTTGCAACAACACCCATTCTACAGACAAACGTGGTTCATGGTAACGTTAGCAGCAACCTCCGTAGTTATAATAATTATGGTGATAGCTGTCCTCTGCGTAAAGAGCAAGAGTTACAAATATAAACGTGAGTATTGCGCGAGTAAATACGATAAAATAATTATTTCCAATCAATTCGAATAGAATAACGTTTAAAACGTGTAATTTAGAAGAAGCTCAGAAAACGCTGGAAGAGTCGATGGCGATGGATATCGACGACCGGCAAGAGTCCGATTTAGAGCTGTACCGTTCGAGGCAGACCAGCGGAGTGGCGGGCATGAGCAATGGTATGGGCACCCTGGGCAAGAGGAGTACCCTGAGCCGAAAGGCGATGCACCCACCGCCACCTACGGTTTATGGCAAATCGCCACCGCGACCCTCGCCTGCCTCCGTCGCCTACCACAGTGACGAGGAAAGTCTCAAGGGCTACGATGAGAACCCTGACGACAGCAGCGTTACTGAGAAGCCCTCGGAGATCAGCTCTACAGACTCTCAGGTAAACAGCTTTTTCTTAAATTTATTAAACATTTAAATCAACTTTCGATTTAATGTTTTAACTGGGTATAACGTTCTTTTTTTTTTATACTATTTGAAGGCATCGGAAAGTGAAAACGAAAGTGTGCAGTCAGATCCACATTCCTTCGTGAACCATTACGCCAACGTAAACGACTCACTGAGGCAGTCATGGAAGCGACAGAAACCCGTGCGCAACTATTCGTCTTACACAGACTCGGAGCCGGAGGGTAGCGCCGTGGTGAGCCTGAACGGCGGTCAAATCATCATGAACAACATGGCAAGATCGCGGGCGCCGTTGCCCGGTTTCTCCTCCTTCGTCTGATAAAAAATGTAAACTGTGTTATCGAACGGAGAACATTGCTGTCTGCTTACGAGTTTCTAACGAGACGCGGCTCCAGAATAGTCCCTCGTTCGCGACTTGAACGAGAGCCGAACACTTTCTCGATCCTTTCTCTGAGCTTGTGGCAAATTCTTATTGTGATATATATCGTTACGTATGTATTATTTATAAATTACTCACAAAGTCCACTCAGCGAGAGCGAGATTGCTCGAGTGGCGTACGAACGGCCGTTGCGCTCTTCGTGCGCTCACTTTTGTCCTCGCTTGATCTTTATGCATTGCTTTGCACGGCTATTATTTAAGAACGCTGGGAGGGTCTGCTAACTTTGAGGCAGAAGGTTTTTGGTTGCAATTACAACCGAACGCGAAGTAGATTTTTTTATTATACTTATATAATCAAAAGATGCTGGAAATGCTTCTTCCTTTTCCGCAAGGAGACGGTTGAATTCCATTTCGTAAAAATGATTTTACATATTGAAATTTGCTGGCTGCAAATTTAAACCGTTTCGTACGATAATAGGTTTTTATTTGATCGATATGTACAAACACTGTACATAAACTTCCCAGTATAAGAATTACGAAAGTAGCTGAGTTTTTCAAAATTCCAAGGGTTTCTGTGGTTCACTTTTTTCCACGCGATAGGAAAATCAATTGATCATATCATCGTGAAAGAATGAAGCAGCAGTTGCCTTAAAAAAAAAAATCGAAAGAAAAACTATGAGATTCAACCTAATCTCTTACAATTTGCAATTAGCATTGTAATATTTAAATTTTCGTAAAATAGTAGGAATAAACTATAGTTATTCGAATCTTTAGGAGTAAATGAATACGAGAGCTAGACAAAATGAAGGATCGACTGTTTGTGAATGTTAAGAAGAAATTAAAGTTTATATAAGTCTGAAATGCGTTTTGCATATCGTAGTTCACTATGTGTATATTTTTACTTTACATGTCCTATAGCTTGTATTTTACTTTGAATGGATTTATTATACGAGAACAAAAGGTCATTGTACATTATTTTTTTTTTTCATTTTATATTTCTTAAGACATTGTACTTATCAGTTTGACAATAACTTTTTTTACATTTCGGAAGGAGGTTGAAAAATGTGATTTATTGCAAATAAATTCATGAAACAAACTGGTAAGTTACATATCTCAATATGAGCTTATGTTAATATCAGCCATTACTGATGCGTACACTGAATATTGTATGAAATAGTAGTGCTTGTAATATTGTAATATTATGTATAAATCCTCATGACCAATTTCGGGGATTGTTGTATAGAATAAAAGGCTGATGAAACTAGTAGTTTTATGAACTTTCAATAATATTATTGCTCTTTATAAAAAAAGCACATTAGACTATGAGCTGCTATTAGAGAAATTTATCAATACAAATAAGATAATACTGTTTTGATAATCAATAAATCCAATATTTATTATCGTTCAGTCACTAATGAGCCAAAAGAGTGTTGCTTAAAGAAATCAAAGTAGTGCAAGCTTACTGCACACTCTGCTATACAGACAATACTACACAACGAATCAGGAGTATCTTTTTATTCCTGAGATCATGCATCTCACTTTTACTCAACAAATGTATATGTAGTTTAGAAACTTAAACATAATTAAATATAAAAATATCACCATCCGGTGTTTTGTAATAAAGAACTTATTGTTAACACAGAAGCATACATACTTCTGGTACACTGCCAATAAACTTTTGTTCAAATTTTTTTATTATTTATATAATACTGTAATAAAAAGTGAAAAGTAATTACGAATTTGTAATACAAAATCTGTTTTAAAAATATATTATCCTTTTAATAGAAAATTGTTATTTTATTCTACCTTATTTATCTTATATATTGCAAATAAATTTAAATTATCAAGCATAAAAAATTTCATTTATTTGAAACTGTACACAAAGCAAACAGTAATAAACTAAGCAGATAAAAATGTTTTTTCACACAGATCATACCAATTTTTTAAATCTTTTGGAACTTTGCTCTGTGCTACACATTTTATAACGGACCATACTGCAATGTCAACAATGGATGGTTCAACAGAATTTAAAAGCCATGGATTTTTTCCCAAATAAGTGAGAAATTTGGCAGTAATAGCGTGAACATTTCTAGGTTCTTCGCAAGACATTTGAAGGCAGAGATCTAATACAGCATCAATAGTATTTGACTCTGCTGATGATTTTGAAGTTTCATAATTATAGTTTTCTATTACCCTTGATAAGTAACGTAAAACATTAGCCTCTCCTTCAAGTGGATAATCATAAACTTTGGTAACAAGTTGAACATCTCGAACTAAAATAATTAATAAATTATTAGATAATGTATTCCAGGTGAGATGAATTTTTGTGTAATTTAATAAACCATACCATCTTTCCAAATAAGCCTTATGTGTACAGAGTGAACAGCACCATCTTTTTTACTGTTTAATAATTTTTCTTCAAATTCATTTGTCCTTCCACTGATTGCAGTAGAATGTTGATGAACATCTACTTTGAAATTGGTGTCTTTCCAAATTCGTTGCAGAGCTAAAATGAAGTATGGAGGCCTCAGAGGATTAGCGTTTACAATTATTTCTGCATGAACTGGAGCCTACAAAAAAAAATAGTACCCAAAAATTTATCGATGTACAAAGTATAAAATAAAAACTAAATGTCTCGGAGAAAAAAAATAAAAATACGTACCACATCTGATCTGATACCCAGATCGGGAGGTTTATAATTGGTGTCTTTTATTGCTACAGCTAAACGAAGATGCTCCACCAGCTCTTTAAGTTCGCAGAGCTCTCTCAAAATCCTCATCTGCTTGGCCTCCAGCAGACAGTACTCAAGACTTGGATTCTGCACCAAAAATTAAAATCATTAAAATGATGCAATCCTCTGATGATACTTACATAAAAAAAAAAAAAAAGAGCAAGCTCTAATCTGAAAAGTCTTCCGAGCTCGGTGACGCGGTACTTAGGAAAAAAAAAAAGTCGACACTAGCGTTTTTCATCGTCGGTCAGTTGACTGGATCCAAGAGTTTCGTCGAATTTGACGTACACTCGTCGCGTGACAGTCCGTCGCTTTATTTCTCATTTAGTCGTTGTGCTTTTAACGCGATTATACAAGCGGCGCAGCTTTTTCGGTGCCGTGTGCGCGCATCACCGCGTTAGCAGTCCGTTTCGTTAAAAAGTCGCGAGTATACACAGCAGGATGATCATCGGGTCACGCGTGCGGCCCGCACGGAGGGGCGAACGGCCCGCGGAGAGGAGCCCATCCGGCCCATCGTCAAGCAGCAAACAATTTCACCGACGAGTCGTCCATCGATCGAGGGGAGCAGCAGTCGACGTCAACAGTCGCGACGATCCGCGCCCGGAGCCGCGCGACTCACCCAGGATCACGAGGACTGCCCGCGGATTCATCGCCATGGAGCTCCGTGCGACGAAGCGCGTGAGTACACCGCCCTACAAAAATCCCGGAAGATCGAGTGCGTGCACAATGGCGAAAGCTGCACGAGTCGGTTAACCTGGCGAGAGAAATCCGCGGCGATGCTTCCCCCGGCGGCCGGCCCCTCGTCGCCTTGTATCTTCGGCAGCTCGTACATGACCTTCGGCAGTGGTATCTGCGCCGGCAGATCCATTATTGGCTTCAGGCTGTACATGTCGCCCGGGCGCCTTCGGTTAACCTCTCCCGCGACGAACACCTCCGCACCGTGGCCTCGGCTTCCGTCCTTTTCCACCAATGTCCGCCATTTTCCCACTCCTTTTCCGTCTCTCTCGCTCCCTGCGGCTCTCGGGTTACATATACAAGTACCCTAACACACTTTTACACGTGTGCTCCCGTCGTCCGGCGTCTTGAGATCATTTTCAAAACTACGCGCGCCACCGGGGTCCAGCGGAAGGAGCCGTCTTTTGAATGACTGCGGCACTGGCGCCCGGCGCATGCGTCGAGCTGCGCGCGCAGCTTCTCACGCGAAAAGCGCTTTTCACATCCTTTCGAAAGCTCCGCTCGGGAAATTGCAGCTTCGTAAATTAACAAAGGGCGGGTGTGCATTTTTTCCGGGGTTATAATCAAATCAATCGCTGGCCGACGAGACTCGGTCGAAATCTCGCTCGAAAATAATCGAGCCGTTAGGCCAAAGATGGCGACGACAAAGCCGCCAGCGCTTCGCTAGGCGCGACCGCGCGAGCAACGCCGAGTCCGGGGGTCCGTCGAGAAACATCGAGAAAGCACTTCTAACGCCCGCAAAAAATTAAACCTACGATTTTTCCGAGCGCCCGGGGTCGACTCAAGTTTTCCGTAAGAGAGATCCACGAAAATCTCGGTATTTACTCGGTCCCTTCGACTTCCGTAGTAGGCTAAAACAAGGGAGGCGCTGCGGTCGCCAAAAGCCTTTGCCTCGGATCAGATCAGATCTCGTCAGTCCTGTCCTCGGTGCCTCGAGCGGGATATTTGCCGCGGGCAGATGGCGCGAGTTTTGCATCGCCGTGCGCCGTCGGTGAGAGAGTGTGCGTGAAAAATACATCGCGCTGTGGACCTGTGCGCGCTGCAGGAAAACGCTGAAAAGACAGGGACCGAGCGACGGGGCCGGCGAGGGACATCCGCGGCGACGCGACGACGACTTTGGGCCGGGAGTGCGGCCCCAGCGGCCGGCGGGACGCCAGCAATCCTGCCCAGCCCCAGCCAACAGGCCGACATTCCTCGGGCCCCTGGAAACACGCGAAATTATATTGCCCGATGTGAGAGAGAGAAGAGCGACGACGGGGAGAGCGCGAGTGGTGTCCTCTGTCCAAGCATCTTTTGAACTAAGGTTAGGACCTACTGTTAAACAAAAAAAAAAAACAAAAAAAAAAACTCCCGTCAGCCGCGGCGGAGGCGTCCCTCGGAGCCGCCGCGAGCCTCGAACCGGGACACCGGCTGCGTGGACGCGCGGGTCGCCCGCTACAGCAGGCCAGCCGATCGAGACTCGGTAGCGCATGCCCGCTGCTGGCTCGCGAATTGCGCTTTTTCGGAGCGGCGCGCGAGCCCAGCGCCATCATCCGGCGCCCAAGTGTCAGCCCCGAAGCAAGCCGCCGCGCGATTGGTCGACCGACGCGCAGCCGAGAGCACCTCGCATCCCGTCGAGCCTCGCCTTCCCGGACCCCGGCCGACATCTTCAGCCTCCGCGTGCCTCTCGCACCCTCCGTGGGAAGGGCGCCCGCCGTCCAGCAGCCTCTCGCGCCGCAGCGGCTTCCTCCGCGGTGCCTCGGCCCGGCCTTGCGCTCGCCTCGGGCTCCCAGGCCGGCGGCCAATCGGCGCGCTCCTTACGTCGCGGCGCTTTGCGCGCGCTCTCTTTCTCGCTCCAGCGCGCGTCTCGGCTGCCTGCGGCAGCCAGCCTACTCCTACTTACTCCCCTTGTGCTGGCGAACTGGTGCGACCGCGATACGAGGAGACCTCGGCCGCCGTGAGATAGGGCCCCCTCGACGCGCCTGCACTGCCGTCCAGAGGCGGCGCTCAGCTGTTGTTTCACGAGGGAACGAGGCAAGGGCACGAGCCTAGAGTCCTGCTTCCGTATAGTGTAGTGCCCGTGCGCGGTGTCACGTGAGCGAGTTACTCGGGGCCCGCGGGTGCCCCCGAGAAATGGCGCAAATATCGCCGAGGGAACCCGTGTCGTGCTATGTGGCGGCGGCAGCGACGGCGGCCAACTCCGACACCTCGTGTTTGTTGACAAGCGCGCCACGTGCTGAGCAAGAGAGATAGAGTGCAAAAACGAGAAAGACAGCGTCGGTTACGCGCGAAAAATCGAGAGAGAGAGACGAGCGAAGGCGGCAGCGTACCCGCGCGCGCAAGAGGGCTACGCAGGGAGAGTGTTGTGGCTGACGTGATTTTGCCTGTTGACAGTGCTGCGGGAGAGCGGACCATGTCGGGGAGAGGAACGAAGCGCCGGGGCCGACCCCCCAAGTCGGTCGTTATGGAGCGGCCCAAGAAGTTCCAGTATCACCTTATGAAGAAGCCCAAGTATCTGCAGAAGGGCTCGGAGACGCCGAGCTCGCAGCCGGGCACGCCGACTGTCTCGAGGCCGTCGACGCCGCAGGAGACTACGGAGACGACCGTGGACACGAGGCGCAGCACGCGAAATCGCAAGACCAAAGCTGGCAAGGAGAAGCACTCCAGGAAGGGTGGCCACTCTGGCTCTGCTTACCAGAGACGAGGATACAATACAAGCGTGGACTATCATGACTCCGAGTACCATTATGGCTCTGATTTTGGTGACGAGTCGAGTGAAAAAAGTGAAATTGAAGATGATCCTCTGCTGCAGAGCGAGGACGAGTCTTCGGAGAGTTTGGAGGAGCCTGATCCATCCAGCGACAGCGACTTCTCGCTGTCTAGCTTCAGCACGACTAGTGGTACGCCAAGAAGGAATCTGCTGACGCAGCAGCGACCACCGAGTCCGGAGCCTCTGTGGCTTCAAAATCGGGAGATTCCTATGTTGGAGTTGCCAAAATCTTCAGAGGACCTGCTAGTTCCTAGAGATCTGGTCATGCCTTGCCTCTCTATCTACGAGGTGCTGAGGCACTTTAGTAGCCTTCTTAGACTTTCCCCATTTAGGTTTGAGGACTTTTGTGCAGCTATGATCTGTGAAGACCAAACCAACTTGTTGGCGGAAATTCACATAACACTTATGAAGGCTTTATTAAGAGAAGAAGATTCGCAACAGACTCACTTTGGTCCACTCGATCAAAAAGACTCTGTGAATATAAGTCTTTATTTTGTTGATGCCATGACGTGGCCAGAAGTTTTAAGATCCTATGTCGAAAGTGATAAATGTTTTGATCAAAACATCTTAAATATTCTGTCCAATTCTGAATATCCATTTTCAGGTATTGAAGATAGAATAAAAGTGTTACAATTCTTAACTGGACAATTTCTAATAACGAATCCCGTTCGAGAAGATCTACTTCATGAAGGTATTTTTTCTAATTCTATTTTTTTAAGAATTAATATTTCTAGAAATTTAAACGTCTGTTATTTTTTGAAAATTTCTTTTAACATGATGTAATACTTTTGTGACCTTTCAACATACCATAATTTTAAATAATAAATTTATATAAATTTAGGAAATTTGATAAGTAAACTAAAATAATTATTTTTATCAATAGGAAACAGAGATTATGACGATCACTGCAGAGTTTGCCACCGACTTGGTGACTTACTTTGTTGCGAAACATGTCCAGCTGTATTTCACTTGGAATGTGTTGAACCGCCATTAGTCGATGTACCTCCTGAAGATTGGCAATGTAATATATGTAAAGCTCACAAAATAAGTGGTGTCATGGATTGTATACCCGATGTTGAAAAAAATGGCTTACTGTGCAGACAAGAACACTTAGGCTTTGACCGACATGGTAGAAAATATTGGTTTCTTGTTCGGAGAGTTTTTATGTAAGTTTTATTCATTTTATCAATTTTTTCCATGTTCTTTTTAAGGCTTAACTAAAATTTAACTTTTAATAATTATAGTGAAAGTGAAGATGGTGAGATATGGTACTATAGTACTCCACTGCAACTTGAAGAATTAATGGATTCACTGGATAAAAATGAAATGGAAGTTGCTTTGTACAGAGAGCTATCTGATTATAAAGATGAAATTAAGAGACAAATGGTATTAACAGAAACTATAACTAATCAATACAAGGGCAACAAAAAATCCTATTTAGAAATAGAAAATGGTATGTACTTTTTAGTCTTAAATTAAAAAAAAATGTATTTAATTTTTACTCTGATATTATCTTCTGTTTCAAATTATTCTTAATTAGGTCTTATACAAAAAATGAAGAAAGAGCGTCAAGAAAAAATAGAAAAAGAAGAAGAAGAAAGAAAAGAGAAAGAGAGGCAAGAAGCTGAAGAAATGGTTAGAAAAATACATGAAGATCCTGAATCCTTAACAGAAAAATCTACTGGAACATCAGAACAATCAGAAAATAAAACCTCTACTAGTGAACAGCAATCAAAATCTGAAAAACTTACTGATGGAGAACAAAATGCTAGTGAAACAAAAGTAGAAAATGGAAGTGCTATAAAAACAGAGAATGAAGATATGGAAGTTGATGAAATAACTGAAGGAGTTGATAAAGATGGTAAGTTTAACTAATTTAAAGTTTTGTGCAATGCTAAACACTGACAAGTTGAATAAAATTTTCATGATTTTCTAGGCAAAAAAAATAACATTGTTACGCGATCGAAAACTGGTTCGCTAACACCTCGAACATTTAACCTGGATGAGATAAAGAAAAAGACAGAAATTAAGGAAGAACCAGTGAAAACAGAAAAAAGCATAGTTATCAAAGAGGAAACTAACAACGAACGATTAACCCGACAGAAAGCACATCAAATAGCTTCAGGAACGCATTTGTTTAAACTTGGTATGGACAACACTTTTAAGACGTACGTCAATCAGTTTAGTACAAATACAATTGCTCTGAATAAAGTTCAACGAAATGAAGAACGAGATAAAAAACGCCACTTATCCCATAAATTTGCCCTTACGCAAAGTGTTGAGTTCAAGTGGATTGGCAGCTTAACGGGTACTCGAGCCATGCTTGTTCAGACACTGCGTCAAACAATTCTGCAACTGGAAAGTAGTATCCAAGCGCCGTTTATGCACACCAATTGGCCATTGTTGCGAAAACCTTGGACTACAGCAGTTGGCAGCTGTGTAAATCCCCGAGATTTTGCTCGAGCGCTGATTGCTTTGCAGGCTTGCATCAAGTCTGTAGTATTTGCTAATGTTTGGCATGAACAACTTGGTCATGTCAAACTACAAAGGGTAACAGCACTTGAGCGCGAAGAAAAGAAGCGCCTTGACAAAAAAGAAAAGAAAGAGAAGGAAGACGAAGAAGAGAGAAATCGATTAACTTACAATTTCGTTAAATACACGTTAGGTTTAAAACACCAAATCTGGAAGCAAAAAGGTGAAGAGTACAGGGTACATGGTCAATGGGGTTGGTTGTGGATATCATCGAGTCGACGATACAAATCTATGGATGCGAGCAAAATGGGTCTGAGAGCTGGTCCACAAAAAATTATGGTTCAAGTAAAGGATCAAGTGGGTTTGAAGATCTTGGCAGCCGACCCATCAACCTACGAATTCTTAATAAAAGAATATAGTCCACCTGAAAATTCTGAAAACAATAAAACTTCTGGAAATAAAGACAAAGTTGTGAAACAAGAAATTAAATCTGAAGATGCTTCTAGTGATGATAAAAGTACTGAGGTGAAGCAAGAAAATCAAAATGAAGATAATAAAACTGAGAATGAAAATGAAAGCAGCAAAGTAAAAACAGAGCCAACTGACCAAAAACCAGAAGTGAAGGCAGAAAATCAAACTCCAAAACAAGAAGCTAAACCAAACTTGCCATGTAAGTATGCCTTTTCATTGATTTATTATATTTATTCATTGTGTTTATTTTCAAAGAAATCTTTGTTTACAAAATATAAATTTTAATCAATTCTTTCATATCTGCAGTTTTGGCAGGCATGAAGATTCAAAAAGTTTTCAAGCCAGTCACTGAATTTGAGGAAATTGATATTACGAAGGCATTAACTACATCGGGTCGAGTATTTTATCCAAAAATTGGTAAAAAGACGAGAATTGATGATTTTCTCGCTCGCCGTACGCACTTAAAACTTTTGGAGGAGCGACGATTGTCTCAGTCTGAAAAGTTCAAGGAAATAGCAAATCGAACGACTACTCCAAAAACCGAAGAGGAGAGTGATGTAGATGTTGAGAATGCGGATGAAGGTGCAAGCGGTGCCGGAGGTGATGCCACGTTGCACAATATGATTTCCGGAAAGCCAGTAAATAAGGTCGCAGGACAAAACCCGCGAGATATGATGGCTGCAGTAGCAAAACGCATCCAACAAGTTCGTCAACAGTATGCAAATTTGACACGTTTAGGTGGAAAAAATATAGTCTGCTACTCGCGGTATTGTAATATAGCCACCCAAAATTTAACCAGTAAAACGATCATAACGCCTCAGAGTCTTGCTACTCAATGTTATTCGCCCGTCTGTTTGAAAAAGCTTCAGTTGAAGCGTGATCTTGTAGTGTTACTCAGAAAAGCTAATGCTCTTAATAATAACCAGTCAAATGCTAATGCAGCAGCTAGTACTACCACAGCAACTGCAGCAGCTCCAGCTACTTCAGCAACTACTGTAAAAAATGAATCTAATGAAGATTGTAAAGAAAATATTGTTAAGAGTGAAACTAATTCCATTACTCCTGCTACTGCAGTGGCCGAGTGTAAAAAAGAAAAATCTACAGATAATTCCCAGTGTACGGTATCGCCTCAGGACGGTAGTGGAGATGCATCCCAGCCAGAAAATAAAAAAATTAAATTAGAATCTGTAAGTGTAAATTCCTAAAGTTCTATAATAACGATGCCACAAGTAATTTTTGGATAGTTATAAAAATCTTTTATTTTTTTAGGATGATAATGATAGCACAAAGAAAACTGTTGTCACAACAAGTAACATTGTTACAACCACCACTACTGTTACGACGACGACGCAACAAATAAAGACAGTGGATGGAGTTGTGAAAAGCATGAAAGAAACAGTTACATCGAGCAATGCTACTGATGTAAAATCAGAAGTCAAAACAAGGTAATGAAAAATATAAACATAAGAGTGTTAAAAACGTTCGATATAATTGTTTTCATTTCATTATTTATCATTATTCAATTTCATATTTTCAGTGTCAAAACTTCCACATTACCCAAAACAACAACAATTGTAAATCGAAGAGGTAGAACTGTACAAAGAATTGTTTATACTAAAGAATTAAGCGCTGATGGCACAGAACGAGTTTATTCAACAACTTCTACAGAAGGAAAAATTTATTTGAAGAAAGTTGCTATTTCTTTAGCTGATAGAAGAAAAAAGCGTACACCAGTAAAATATCCTTTATGCTCGACATTTTGCAGCAAAAACAAACACCGTAGTATATTAATTCTACCGCAACACGAGCTCAGAAAATTAGCGCGAGCTGGAGGTCGACATCCAGTGCAGGGTTTTCATCATATGGCTAAGGTTTTTAACAATCCATAAAGATAATTTCTTATATTCATGTTTTTATATATATCTTATAAAATATCTTTTTTATGTACAGGCAAATATGTCGGTATGGCCTTATCCTTGTCCAAGACCTCTTTTTAAAACGTGCTGGCTTTACCGTACCGTAGGTTTAAAATCACTTGCAGCTGCTGCAATCCAATTGCGAATAATGTGGTCTTGTTTGAGATGGGACGATATCAACGCCAAACCTTTATCAAATGACGGCAAACATCAAATTACTACTGACACAGAAATCATGTCATTGGAAATTTTAAAACATAGACATGTTGGTCAATTTATGGATAAAACTCAGTATTTGCGAAGAAAAGTAGTCATTCCATTAGAATTACCAAAGCAAGTTAGAGGTAAGTAACGAAAACTTTTTGTGACTCTTTTAATCATTTTCACAATAACATCCTTTATAATTTGAATGTAGAAGTAACATCGATTCGAAGTGGACTACGGAAAAGAAAACGGCCAGAATCTCCCCAAAGTACTGAACCTCAAGTGTCAGAAGAATGGGTGGATGAAGATAAACTTGAACTTTGGGAGATTAAGCAGTATGGAGAAAGGTAATAATAATAACTTATTGAATAATTATTATCATAATTTTTCTGAGGGCTTGTGCTTTGTGATTCTGTTTGAAACCTTCTCTTGCATTGTCCTAAAACCTTATATGTTTTTTCATTTTCTTATTGTTATGTTTATAGAGTCAAAATCTTTTGATAAATTTATGAGTTTTTAAAACATTTTTTAAATCAACATTTTGTCTTTCCTTTCCTTTTTTAACACCATTTGATATTAACCCCTTTGCTTGGTGCGTGTGTCCAATTCTAGGTTAGAGAAAGCTAACGCCCAGATTATTACTAGGAGTAGATCTAGCGGACCACAGACAGTTGTTGTGAGTGGCAACAGGTCTGGAAATGCCATTACATCAGGTGATCAATTAGTAAGTGGCAAATCAACACCAGAAGAAATTAAAGAGAAAATGGAGCAACAATTGAGACTACAAAGAGCTGCTCATCAGCAAAAACGAGCTTTAGAAAATTTGAAAAATCCTGGTACTCCTGGTACTCCTGGTACTCAACTTGTAAAAGTAACTTCCAACTCCCTTCAGGGTAAGTATTTTTTACGATTTGTGATAAGTTTGTATTATATTATTTTAATATATGCATATATTTTTTAAAGATGGTACTCTGAAAGTAGTAACTAAAGTTGCAATACCTGCTAATCCTAATACTCCAACAGGGAAGTCACAGCTCACATCGTTACTTACAACTCCAACACAAAATAAGTTTATTGGTACTAGAAGAATATACATGACTAAAGGTAGTATACATTTTTATACGCAATTAAATAAGTTGTTTAAGTAATTTTCTAATAAAATGGTTAATATTTTTAGCCGCCGATGGCACTACGAGAGTAATTTCTGGACCTACTAGTATATTGCCAAAAACACCTCAACAAGCACAAACTCCGAATCAACAGTCTCTCATAAAAGCCACAGGTAGAGATTATAATTTAATTAATTTAGTATTCTACAATTTGTCTGTAGAAATTAAATTAATTTTCATGCATATATTTTTTTTTTTTTTATTATAGGTACTCCAAATACACCCGTTCAGCACGTACAGCAGAAGGTGCAAATTTTACGAGGCCCTGACGGTAAGCTGCAAGTTCGCGGTCTAATGCCCGGTCAGCAGTTGGTTCAAATGCCGGATGGCAAACTGCACGTACTGAATACTCAAACGATTCCTGCAACGACCCCGCAACAAGCTGCAAGCACTGCCACGCCATCAACTGGTGCTGCGACTCCCGCAGTACAGACGACTCCGAAGGTAACAGCAAACGCGGTCAATGCGGTCAAAGTATCTGGCGTTACGTCTGGTACACCAGCTAAGTCTACTCCCATCAAGGTCGTAGCCAACCAAGTGCAGAACGATGCAACTCCGCAGCAGGCAACTATACAACTACAACAAGTTGTTCAAGCAGGCCAGAGATTGAAAGCTGCCATCGTTAGTCCTGGATCTGTTGCAACCGCTGTGGCTCAGCCTCAGAAGAATACTTTTGTTGTTGCCAACACTGGACAAGTAATGCAAGGAGCACAAGTGAGTTCAAATTTAATTTTTTAGTTAACGTTACTTAATTCCTTTTTTTATACTTAACTCATATTATGATTTACACTTTCTAGATGATTTCAACTTCTGGGCAAGTAATTAATGCAAATCAAATTATAGTTAATAATCCCGCTTTAGCACAACAGTTAGCTTCAGGAAAAGCACAATTAGCAACCTTAGGTGGCCAACAAGTTTTATTGCGCAATACTACAGGAAATTTAGTTCAGCTTAATTCAGGAAACGCTGGTATTATCGTAAGAAACGCTATCACACCAACTAAAACACAAGCAGGTTTGTTTACGAAAACGTTGTGCAGTAAATAAAAGTAATAGTAAAATTTTAACATTTATCGAAATATTTTTTCAGTAGCTACAGTTCAGCAAACAGTAGTATCTACACCATCAAGTACGACAGTAAGTGAAGGTTCTACTACAAATGCGACGGTCACTACTACGACAGCAACTCCGACGACACCAGTCAGTACACCTACTTCACAACCTTTGCCATCTACGAATTCTCAACCTACTACTCCAGCACCAGGAAGTGTAGAAGCCTCATTGTTAGTTGGGCAGCCTCCGGGCACTGTAATTAAATGCGTCACCGCTCAAGTAATTCAGACGACCCAAGGACCCAGAATAGTACTTCAAGGATTACAAGGAACTGAATTTACACCCAATCAATTGTCCATGGTTCATCAACAAGTAAAACAGCAGTTACTGAAGGCTCAGGCAACCGCCGGAAAACAAGGTGTTTTAGGACCGACGAAAATCTACTTAGCAGTGCAGCCTGCACCAAATGCTCAAGTGCAGCAAAATCAAACTTCGCAGACTCCACAAACTCCAACGACTCAAACTACTATTACGTCAACGACGCAAACCCCAACTACGCAACCTGCACAAACGGAACAAAGCGCTATTGGTGAGTACAAGTATTTTAGAATTATCCTCTTTAACAAATAAATAGAAAAATAAATGTGAAAAAAAAAACTTTAGGTTCTCAAAAATCTTTAAAAGTATATTTCATTATAAATAAGACTAATAGAAAATGTGATTTCAGATGCTCAACCAAAAAGTACTGATGCAGCTGCAGAAACAGCTAAACCAGCAGAAACAGGATCGCCAAAAAAGGCCAAAGTAGTCGTTCAACAGGTTCAACGTGGCGCAACCACTGATGATGAGCCTCAAAGAGTTAGTGTAGCAAATGGACAACAACAAGCTGACAAAACTAAAGATGCAAATCAGTCTGCAGGCAATAAATTCGTACTTACCCCAGACTATATTCAACAAAGTAAATATATTTTTTGAAACATCATTAATTTTAAAAAGTTATTCAATCAATTCTGATATAACTTATTTTACAGCCATAAAAAATGCACTAAAACAAGAAAATTTAAATCCTGAAATAGAAGAAAAATTGTTACAATTGCAAAGGTATCAGGAAAAACAAATGAAGGGTACAGAAGGTTCTACAACTGGTGCTCAAACTCACAGTACACCAGTCACCTCGGTGTCTCGAGCTCCTGCACGAAAGCGTCCTACGGCCCCATCTCATACAACGACAACAACACCAATTACTACACACATTGTAGCTAATGATAAAGACAATGATTGGGTGGGGGATATATCAAAGAAAAAGACACCTATTAAACAAGACCCACGAGACATATCAAAGTAAGTGTGTCATTATTTTTACGTGATAATTTCTTAAAATATAATTTTACATTTAACTTTATTTTAAAGGTCGTACAAATTGTCTGAAACACTAGACACTGAGGCAGCATTAAAGAATCGTTCCAACAAACTTAAAGAGACTCAGGAACAGAGGAGAAAACAGCAAGTGCATTCTAGAATGCAAGTTCTATTGTTCAGACACAAAGAGTTGCTAAAAAAAGACATTCTTAAAAGAAGAGCTTTATTGGAAAAGGAGCTACAGATTGATGTTCAAGTAAATAAAAATGAATTGCAAAATTGTATCCATTTGAATAGGTATAACACTAAATTTTTTTTATTTTGCAGAAAGATCTTTCGGCGGAACTTGCAAGCAGAACAAAGGCGGAAAGACATAAACAAGACGAAGTAAAAGTGGGCAGTGCAAAGCGTAAATCTAATGCTCAACCTCCACATCAAATAAGTCCACCAAATAAGAACAAACCAAAGAAACAGAAAATGCAGGGTCATATACCGACTATGAATACACCCACGACCAACAGGATAAAGAAAGAGAAACTCTACTGTCTTTGCAGGACGCCTTATGATGAGACTAAGTGAGTACAAATTTCAGCTTATTATATTACTAAAAAGAATTCAAATTGCAAGAAAAAATGCATGTATTGCTTATTGCAGATTTTATGTCGGATGCGACCTCTGTAATAATTGGTTCCATGGTGATTGCGTGGGTATTACTGAAGAAATGAGTAAAACCATGTCAGAATTTGTGTGCACTGAGTGTCGTCATGCGAGAGAAACGCAAGAATTGTATTGCTTATGCAAACAGCCATACGATGAATCTCAGTAAGCAATAGTTGTAACGTTTTTATGTTCACAATTTGATACCTCATCAAATTTAACGTACAAAATTCAAATTTTAGATTTTATATCTGCTGCGATAAATGCCAGGATTGGTTCCATGGTAGATGCGTTGGCATTTTACAATCGGAAGCTGACAATATTGATGAGTATGTATGTCCAAACTGCCAACGAAATTCGTCCGTAAACTTTGCAAATATGAAAAATCTTAATATGAAGGATCTTGAACTTCTGAAAAAATTGATCAAACAAATTCAGGTACTGTATTTGTAAATACACACATTCTAGATGAAAACATCTTCAATATTTGTATTAATTGACAAAATTATTATAGGGGCATAAAAGTGCTTGGCCATTTATGGAACCTGTAGATCCAAATGAAGCACCAGATTATTATAAAGTAATTAAAGAGCCAATGGGTAAGTCAACTATTTTCTAATTAATTGTTGATCATCGAAAAATGTAAAAATAAATTTTATACATGCATGTATATTTTTTTAGACCTACAAACGATTGAGCTGAGAATAAACGACAAGTCGTATAAAAAGCTCAGCGAATTTATTGGTGACATGACCAAAATTTTTGACAATTGTCGTTATTATAATCCCAAGGAATCGCCGTTTTTCAAGTGTGCAGAATCTTTGGAAACGTACTTTGTAAATAAGATTAAATGTTTAAGGGAAAAATTCTCTGAAGGAAAATGAATATGAAATGAAAATATGAAAGAAGTGTCAATGTTGTAATTATCAATTTAGCGTCGGGATGTCCCAAAGTCATCTAATGAAACGTTAGCTGACGTTTTTATAAAGACAAAATGTCGGATATTAATATAGATAAAAACCTTTCTTATTTGAGATGTCATTAAATTGTCTAATAAGTCATCTTTTATTGAATTGTTCAGACGCATTTATTTCTAATGTAATGAGGATTAATGTGTCCAAAAATTTTATATAAGAGACGACGTATTGTCAGAATATAAAAGATGACTTTTAGGCATGCCTTCTTAAGCACTTTCAGACGTCTATATGAGTAATGAATTTCTATTTATTTTAATTAATAAAAGTACAAAATTAGATTATGATTACAAAACTTCTTTATTTCAAATACATCAGGTCATTTATGAAAATCCTATTTGTTATTCAGTAACATTTATAATATTTAAAATTGCAATATCACATTATAAATAGCATTTTTGTACTATAATAGTCAACATGAAATCCCCTTAAGTACGACGAGTGCTCGTTATACAATATTGTTCTTGCAATCGAAATATCAATTAAATTAGAAAGCTTTATGTATAACAGATTAATCTAAATAATCAAGATATTATGTATCTTTTTACTTATACATAGTATGATGAATATTCGTTATACATTTTTGTTATAAAAGCTTTGTTTAAATATATGAAGTAAGATAATATTTTTGTCATAAATAAAAACATATTGCGGTTGAATAAATTTAACGAAATTTTAATTTTCCAAATTATGTTTTTAAAACTAAGAAAATATTTTTTTAATAATACGTTATAAAATCCAGCCTTAAAAATTAAAAAAAAAAAAAAAAGGAACTTGTAATTATATTGAACTATGAAATGAGCCCTACATAATTGCAAGGTTCGTACTATTAAAACCCTATGGAACCAGTCTGAAAAATCATGTTACATTTTATCCTTCGTTACCCGTTCGTTTGAATATACTATTCTCATATATTAATTAAATTAGAGTAAGAATGGTAGGCTAAGAAAAGAATTGTACAGTATTAAATATGTTTATATGTAATTCATTTAAGGTTTTTTAAAGAGTAAAATTGATTAAAATTTAACCATAATTAATTTACAAATTGAAAATGTATTAAACTCCACAAAATTTTCACGTTCCCTCCAGACCAGTTCCAATTTTCCAAACTGTACAAAAATTTTTAAAATAGTTTAACTTTGAAAATAATTATTAGTGAAAGTAAAACACCAAATATCTAATGTTTAAGGTATTTAACATTTAAAATTTGTTTTAAAATTTTCTATCAATCAGAACATTAAAATATCAAAATCTTAAAATATTTGTTTTCCCCTTAAGAAAAGGGTGCAAAAAATAATCAGAAAGAAAAATATTAATTATGAAATCGAATCCGATCTGCCTCGGCACTTCATTTGGGAGACAATAGCGCCTTACACTATACTTTGCCAAAATATTTTGATAAATATCTTATGTAAATATAAAAGGAAGCGTAAAGTGTAACGTAAATTCAGTCTGCGCAGATCATTTATTCGAGATTGGTCATCTTGAAGAAAATGTCTCTACTGAACATTCAAAACTATTTTTCCATCACCGACATATTAGTGACGGAGGAACGAATCCAATCCGAAATTCATCAACCGCTGCCCAGTCTGGGCTTCTTGTACGCCTCCTCAAAGGAAGACGACTTGAGAAAAGGTACGAAACTGGACCTTCCACTGTGGCTCGTAGACCAATTGTCGAAGAATCGAGGCTCAATAGTCAGCTGCGAAATCCCGAAAATTTACAAAGACAGTTACAAGGAGATACTCCAAGCCGACGCTTGTGCAGTGGAGCTTTACAAGTGGAACCAGTACTACTACGAACTGGGCTTGCAGTTGCCAATTACGAACTTCCACGAGGGTATGAAGCTCGCTGAATTTTTGCTGGAGGTATTCAAGGCCCGTTTTCGCATCATAGTCGACTGGGAGCAAAATCCCCTTGCCATGCAGAGCCAGCGCGGGCAGCTCACCGTTTTGGAGAAGAATTTGCTGAGCCAAGGGAATAAAGCGCGGATACATCTGCTCCAGTGGTTGAACAGTGGAGTCAAGCACATTGAATCCTCTTCTGTGCTGCTCAACTTGAATAAACGCAAAAAGTTTGACTTAAAAAAAATACTTAAATAAGTTTATATTTTTTTTAAAATTTCTGTTTTATTTTATCTATTGTTTTATATATATATATTACTGTACCGTGTCAAATGTAATGAATTATGTAGCGAATATTTTCATTCAATAAAGGACGATTGTAAACATTTATTAACATTTAATAAAAAACTTTTTTTTTTTATTAGTGTTAATGCAAACAAAAAATTTTCAGCGATTGAATTTTGAATTTCTTATCGGCGCATTTTGATTGGCCGGAAGTTGAAAGCAACACTGTCTTCCGGAGTTCACGATATTTCATGGAAAGCATTGTAATAATAATGTTGGCAACAATGACGTCTGAACAGCTGGTCTTTCACGTTAATTCAGTAAATAAAATAAAATCACAGGATACCGTTCTATTTGCTCCGATTGAATGCGTTAAAGTATATGAAAAATTCAGCGTGGTACGTATCAGTTATGAATTGATTAGTAATAATAACAAACAATTTTTCTTCATTTTTAACTGTCCTTTAACGAAAAATTCCCCAAAGCGCTAAATCTAAAGCCACCGCTCGGCAACATTAAACATGTGCATTTTTCAAGTGGCATTTTTACAGGGGAAATCTACTTACTTGTTCACCTTCGCTGATTATTTGCCATTTTTATTTTCCGTTTTTCGTTACATAAATGTAACGGCAACTTTAATAATGACGTCTTATCGCCTGTCGTATTTTTCAGGAGTCATTTCAGTTGTTAATCGGATTTACTTTTCATTTGTTTTTTATAAACACTTTGGCAAACGCTATTTAACTAATTCAACTAATGTAATAAATTAATGATTTCAGGTGCAGTTGATAATTTGATTGACACACAAATAACATGGATAGACCAATTGCGGTCGATATTGTTATTATAGCAGGAAATTCCCATCCTGAGCTTGCTACTTTAATTGCCGAGTAAGTTCAATGATTTTTCAAATTGTTGACTTTCTATGATAATTGATTCAGTATTGTGATAATGTTAATAGATACTTTTAAAAGAAGTATATTAAAAAGCAATTATCACTGATGAAATTATGTGCTACAAGCTTGCTTGATTTATTGTCAATTTAACCTTCTATTTCTGTTATTAATAGACAATTATGAAATAAACGACAATAAATTATTGATTGAAATACATTACAACGTAAAAACAATAATCTTTTTAAATTGTCAATTTAATTTTTTTTTATAAGCTATTAAAATATATAAAAATAAATTTTAAAGTTTTTAATGTAGATTAATATCTTATTTGTTTGATTCTTCTTTTTAGTCGATTGGGAGTTAAAAATGGAGGATGCGCTGTGTACTATAAAACAAATAGAGAAACAATGGTTGAAATTGGAGATTCTGTACGTGGAAAAGACATATACATAATACAAACAGGAACTAAAGATGTAAACAACAATATAATGGAGCTCTTAATCATGGCATATGCCTGCAAAACTTCTTCTGCCAAGAGTATTGTTGGTGTTATTCCATACTTGCCTTATTCAAAACAATGCAAGATGCGCAAGCGAGGCTGCATTGTTTCAAAATTATTAGCTAAAATGATGTGTAAAAGTGGTTTATCACACATAATTACAATGGATCTGCATCAAAAGGAAATTCAAGGTTTCTTTGACTGTCCAGTTGATAACTTAAGGGCTAGTCCATTCCTTCTTCAGTACATTCAGGAATCGGTAAACAATTTCATCTATTGCTATCAAATTATAAATTATTTGAAATCTAAACTTTTTTTATTTTCATTGCAGATTCCAGATTTCCGTAATTCAGTGATAGTAGCAAGGAATCCAGGCAGTGCAAAAAAGGCAACCAGCTATGCGGAACGTTTGCGTTTAGGAATTGCTGTCATTCACGGTGAACAGCGTGAATCTGAATCAGATATGAATGATGGCCGTTATTCACCTCCGACTCTGTCGTCCCTCCGAACGATGCAGGTAGGCGTGGGCGTACCGGTACACCCAGCTAAGGAGAAGCCACCTATCAATGTTGTAGGTGATGTCGGTGGTCGCATTGCTATTATGGTAGATGATATGGTTGACGACGTTCAATCATTTGTAGCAGCCGCCGAGGTACTTAAGGAACGAGGAGCTTACAAGATTTATGTGCTCGCTACACATGGTTTGTTAAGCTCGGATGCTCCTAGGCTCATTGAAGAGTCTCCTATTGATGAAGTAAGTAAAGTGATTTTTAAAATAATTGAGAAAATTGTTACTTAAATAATTTTTATTAATGCTCATTTTTTTTATTTTTGACTTGATTAATAATCTCTGCTTATGTGTTTAAAGGTTGTTGTTACTAACACAATCCCACATGAATTACAAAAAATGCAGTGCCACAAAATAAAAACTGTGGATATCAGTATTCTGCTGGCAGAAGCTATCCGACGCATACACAATAAGGAATCAATGTCCTACTTATTCAAAAATGTAACTTTGGAGGACTGAACAGTCATCAGTGTTATCATGAAAACTGATTGTCTATACCTGTATACATATGTATATCTTAAGATTATCAGTACGTCCACAGTAACAACACAAAAAGAGAAAATTCTATTTACATGCATTCACTTTACATATGTAGAGTATAATTGTATTCGCTAATTTTCTATGATATTTTTATAAAATCAGAACGATAAAAGTGACCGCAATTATTATAAAGTCATTTAAGAGCGACTTCCATTCCACAAGGAAGCGGGTTTACAATTATTGATATATTTACCATTTTACAGCATTTTATTTAGATTTGATTTTTATTTTTAAGTTTTTTCTGTCATTGAAAGGAAACATTATTTATATTGGAAATCTCTATGTTTTCATTAAGACTTAATGCTTTGTTTGGCTAAAGTGTAGAACAAGTTTGTTATTTTTTTTTTATTATTAATAAGCAGATTATAACACTAATCTAGTTTTATTAAACTTGTAATATTATA
Source organism: Sycophila texana (assembly GCA_035582955.1). Lineage (NCBI taxonomy): Eukaryota > Metazoa > Arthropoda > Insecta > Hymenoptera > Eurytomidae > Sycophila > Sycophila texana. The sequence continues at coordinate 5,388,901 of JAWWEN010000048.1, forward strand.
TGAATGTATAGATCGCGCATGACGATTAAATGTAATAAATTAGTGATCACATTAAATTGAAACTTTAAACAAATAGCATATTCAATTTATTATTTAATACTTAAATTTAGAAAAAAAATATTAATTTTTCTAATTGATATTATGGGTAAGCAGTATTTTCTTTTTTAGAAAATATGCTAATTTGGAGCATTTCAATGTTGTCATAGTAACATTCACTTTGTTTACTTAACAGGAAATCTGGCCCATGGGCAAACTTGGCTGCAAGTAGTGTCCATAATGGCTCAAATAATGGATGTACAACACAGCAGAATTTGCACATCATTGCAAGCAGAAGACAAATTTAAAAGAAAGCAGGCTCTTCAAGAAATTTGGAAGAATGTACTCGACAGACTTGAAGACATGGAAGAGAAAAGTGTACTGGAGCTATGGGAAATATATCATCGACCAGTAGTCCGAATTTTAAATGATCAAGCAGAAGTTTGCCGAGATCTTGCAATAGAAATTTTAAAAAGATTTTTATTACGATTGCCTTGCTGTGATAAAAATATTGTTTACATCATTCCTCTTATGGCCAAACGTTTGGGATCTCAAGAATTAATAGAACAATCTGAGGAAGTCAGATTGAAATCTGTTTTATTTATAAGAGCAATTGTGTTAAAATACGAAGATAAATTAGTGCCATATTTTGAAGATTTAGTTACGATTTTAACTAGAACTGTTACAGATAAATATCCAAATGTTAAAAAGGAATCTTGTGAGTGCATCTGTGACGTTGCCAAAGCAATGCCATCTACGTTTTTTTCACGTTCAGAAGTTTTCGTTAAACCCATATTAACTAACATCTCTCATCAACATTATAAAGTACGAATGACTACTGTTATAACTATTGGTGAAGTTTTACTTTTTGGAAACAGCAAGTCAATGGAAACCGTAACAGGACCATTAGCTGAAAGGTTGTTTGATCAATCTGGAGCGGTGAGAGCAGGTGCATAAGCATAAAAATTATAAATAAAATTGTAAATAAAATTATTTTTGAGACAAAAATAACGAATCTTTTTTTTTTACAGCCGTTGTTGACGTAGCCGGAAAATGGATGACTGATCTGAAGGATAGGTACAGTTACTGGCACAAGCTACTACCCCTATTACTGACTGGAATGAATGATGTAGTACCAGAAATCCGAGAAAAAACTGTAGAACTGTGGCTTCAGGCTGGAGAGCAGTACATTAAAGAAAATGATTCCGATCAAAAGTTTAAGGAGAAATTGGACTTCTTGCCTGAAGATCTACGACATTATCCTCCTAATAGTAAGGAATCTTATCAAATAGTTTGAAGCCTGCAATAAAATTTCGAAATAATTAGTTTAAAATAATAATTTTGTTTAATAGTCGTCAGACCAAATTTGGGCTGTCGAACGATAGCGCAGCAAAACTTATGCAAACTAATTCCTGCCATTTCGAGAGAATTGACCGACTGGTTGGCGGATATCAAACTTAGAGCCGCTCAGTTGCTCTGCATCCTTACACTCAACGTCGAAGAAGAAGTCATAACGTACATCCCAAAATTGCTTATTCCCATGTATCGGTACGAAAAATTATTTAATTTTTCCTTTATTAAACAATTCAGTATTTTCTAAGAATATTTATATCAGTTGATCATTTGCAGAGCTTGCAACGATGAGGATAAAAGAGTCGTAGAAAATATCGAGCAGGCAGCAGAATACATGGGATATTTCGTCCCGACTGACGTGATTTGCGATCACGTATTGCCCAGCCTCGAAGAAAATCCAACCGCTGGTCATCTGAAAGTTTTCGCTGCCATGCTAAGGGGCTGTCCGCGCGAGGCACTCTCTAAAGAACTGTCGAGAATCAGCAATTTGCTGCAACAGAGTCACATTTGCAGAAGTCGCAAAACTTATTACCAGCTGGAGATTCTCAACTGCTGTCAGTCGCTTCTTCAAGTCTGCAAGGAAGATTGCAAAGCAATATCCCACGATTTATTCATCGCAATCTTTACAACATTGGCAACTGCGACTGAGACGGTTGTTGGAGTTAAAGCAAAGACACTGTTGGATCGTCTCGCAGAAAGTGAAAATGTGGAAGATTCGAATGAGCTTTTCGACAATCACGCGAAACTTATACTGGAAAGCATCCAAGAAGATCCAGAATCCTGGACGGCTGTAGACTATGAATTTCACATGTTCCAGGCTTGTTTAATCCACGCTAAATCAACATCCTACAAGCATTTGCGTTTGATCCTTCCTATTTTTGAGAAGACCATCAATCATGTGGACGGCGACAAGAAACTCAGATTGAAACAGTACATAATACTTTCGGAGTATCTGGAGCAATGGGACAAGCCACTCGACGAAGCCACAGCGAAGGATTTCATCGAGTTCGCCAACGCCATCCTCGAGAAGGTGATAGTTCCCGGACTGGCCTGGACGGCCGGTCGCACGGCCGAGGCTATTCGCACTGCCTCCGTTTGCTGTTTGTGCTCGCTTCTGAACAAAATGGTCGAGAGCTGCGAGAGCGACGATGAAAACGCCAGGAGGCAGAAGAAGTTTGTCATTTCCGTCGAGCAGTTTGGCTGGCTCTTCGAGAAGGTCCGGCCGATCCTCGTCTCGCTCATAGACGACGATTCGCCCAAAACTCGGCTGCTGGTGCTGCAAGCCATTTGCCTAGTGATAAACATCGGACAAGAGTTATCCTACATCAACGAGGAGCACATTCACAAAACGAGTCCTGAAATATTGACACGTTTGGAGGATTCTCACGACAATGTGCGACTCGCTGCTGTCGAGGCTCTCAGAGAAATTTGGAAGGTGCTTCCTGAAAATTACGACTTGTCTTTTTACTACGTGCACATCGAGTATGCTTACGCAAATACACTTACGCATCTTGACGATCCAGGAGTGGAATTTCAGAAACAAATATTTGGTAATATTCTGCAAAATCAATTTTATATATACTTTTTACTGTAAATCATTTTTTAATACGTGTGCAATGTAATTATATATTTTCTTTAATTTTAGATTGCTTGATGGATTTAATGAAGGTGCATCCTGAATTGCTGATTGAAAAGATTGACAAGGCCAGAGCGAATTTTATAAATCAAAAAGCTCTGGATGACCTGGTAAAGGCTGCTCAAGAGTATTTGAAAGAGAAAAGCAATATTAAATCAGTAGCATAAGAATTAAGTGTAAGATCTCGAGGTTACTATTTAATATAATAAAAAAAAAAAAAATTTAAAGGTCTGTCTTCAAATGTAAATCCAGATTTGTAAATATTCCACGAGTGTCGTTTAATTTTCTGCTTGTTAAGCTATACCTGAAAAAGCAGAAAAAAGTAAAACAAAACAAAAAAAGAAAAATAACTCGAGTAAACGACAATTACTAGGCAAGTACACGACTGGTAGAGTACACGCGAAAGCTCGCGGACAAGTAGCAAAAAGCTTAGGAAGCCGTTCCTCTCGCGGGTCTTAAAGGCCAACTGCCTTTTAATGAACAAAAGAAGAAAGAGTCGCGAACAAGGCCTCTTTCGTGCATGCAAAATGCGCGGTGAAGAGGATGAGACGTTTCAAGAAAGCGAGAGGCGAAAAAACGTCTTTATTCTTTCCCTTGAACCGTGAACAAGGTGCACATTTCTTTTTTGTACACTCCAGCCGATAAAGAATTGACCTTTCAACAACTTACAGTACTCGTCGTATTGCAATTGTAACCTATTAAAATTAATACAATAAGCGGATTTCTTGTTTAATATTCATGCGCTTTTTTATATTAAATTCACACAGAAAAATATATTACATTAAAAATTGCTGTAGTAATTAAAATCATTACACTATAATAATTAAATACTACAGTTAGCATTTTCTAAAGCAAGCACAAACTTGCAAAATAAAAAAAAAAACGGTATAATTGCCAGTGAAATTGACTAAATTGACTGTAAATGTAGTAAAAATTTAACTTGAATATTTTAAAATTTACTATAGCTAATATTGTAATTTTAACTTATAACACTTTCATTTTTAACATTTTTCACCGTGTACAAATGCGTATATCTTCCTGCTCGCGCAAAAATAAGTAAAAGCTTAAAAAAACGTCATTTAGAAAATTAATTGTCCAATTAATGCTACTAATAAACACAGAAAATATAATAAATGTAGTAAATTTAAATTTTCTGTAAAACAATTTTAAGTTTGCCGTTTATTAACAATCGCGTCGCGTGACGCTCCGTTCGTACTCCAAAGTAAAAAAGAATGTAGACATTAATTATAATTAATTAACGAAGCCAGGCTGTATATTATGACTTAACAGTCCCGGTGATGTAATAAAGTGAACAAAAAATGAAATTACACGTAGAGAGTGAGTTATGCGTGCTCATAGACTTATAGATACATAAAACACAGGTATACGCGGAGAGCGCGTGCGCTCCGAAAATCGCACGATGTGAATAAGGTACACGAAGAGCCAAGGTGTTTAATAAAATGTATATTATGTATATCTATGTATATATATCTCAAAGTACAAGTAGGTATATATCCATGTATATATACATGTATATATATAATATAATACATATATACTATCTCTGTAGTACGAGTGCTCTCCGCTCGCGGTCGGCGCGGAAAATCGGAAATATTATATATATACGTGTGCGCGGCGATAAGCACATTATAGCACAGTAGCAGCAGCAACTAGGCATAGCATAAAGACGCGGGCACACTGCAGAAAACGGCGGAAAGTGAGCGAGAGAAGAAACTGAGGCGCGCGAGCGATAAGAGGTGTGCACATTCGACGGCGAGCGGTCAGTGCAGTAGTGGTGACTTGGTGAGAGAACTGGAAAGGCCCGAGATTGGAGCAGGACACACGGGGACGACGGGTCGTGGATATATCCTCGGCTGCTCGCGACGGAGCTGCTGCGGCGAGAAGAGAGCGGAGCGGCCCTTCGTCGGGAGGAACTATGTCCCCGAGGCAGAGCGCCTACTGCGCTGCTGGTCTGACTGAGGTGACGAGTGGCTGCCGGCGCAAGGGCTCCTAAGGGGGGCCGCTGGCTTTCCCGCCTCGAGGAGGCGATCGCGCGCCGCTCCGAGCACCCGTCAAGCCTGCAGCAGGCAACTTCAACTCGCCAGATCGCACGAGGCCCGGGGAGCTCCAGCGCTGAGACATGGCCGAGAACCAGGGCAACTCGTCCAACTCCAACTCGGCTCAGCTCAATCAGGGTATGGCCCATTTGCTTTGCTTTTGAGATTGGATTTGTGAACTGCGGGGTGTCTTACGTGCTTCTGATCTTGAGATCGTGTGGAAAGTGTACAGTTTGGGATATCGTTTGGAAGTACGGACGTTCCTAACCTATAGCTTACGACACCCACACTTGTTCTTTTTAAGAACACGTTGATGTAGTTAGTTGTTTTGAGGTGTTACTTGCTGATTGTGCGTTTGTTTTTAATTTTCTATTTTTTCGGAGCAACCATTGTGACTTGTAACAACACATGATTTTCTTGCTCGACAGGGTATACTATTTGTTTGACTTGTTATTTTGACGATAACTTGAGTTGTTCTGAGGAAACTATTAACTATTTGCTTTTTGATTTTGATATTTTTTTCTTATTTTTTTAAACTGTTTTAAATTTATTGAACTGTTAAGACTGTGCATTTTTTTTTTTTTTTTTTTTTTTTTTTGTCGCATAAGAAAAAAAATATTCTTTAAATGTTTTATATAGAATATTATTGTTAATAGTTCCATCAAAATATTTATTAGATTTAATTGTACTTCTATTTTCTCTTTTTCATCAGCTATGTATGGATAATGATTATGTTATCTAAAAAAAAAAGTTGGTAGCATCATAAGATAGTAAGATTCTTATTTCTTTGAAATTAATAAAATAAAATGATAAGTCCAGTATTATTATCATTTTGTTTTATTAGTAACAAAGAGCTACAAATCTTATCTTATAATGCTATTGACATTTATTAAATAGATAAGTATTAATATTAATAAAAAATTTATAATTTGATTAGTTTCAAATTTAATCAAATTTTTTTTTTTTTTACTACAGGTACCAGTAGTAAACCATTTAATTTTCCATGCCTAGATTTTCGAACCAGCTCAGAAGTGCAAAATGATATGGCTGGTGAGTAAATTATGCTTATCAAAATGTAAATGGAATCAGTGTCATGTATTAATTGTTCATTTTTTTCTTGAGTAGCGGAAAAGCGAAGGCAGTTGAAGCTCAGTTTTCAAGCTCAGAGTGGAAATTTACCACTTTCCAATTCTACAAGTTCTAACTCAACAATAGCTTCAGCATGTCAACCAATGCAGTAAGTGCTTTTTATAGATTATCTTTAGTCTTATTTTAATCTTATATTTTTTATACAACTTTCATAATTATTTTGTAGGATTTCACGTCCAAGCTTGCCTTTAACTTTACCAAAACTTCCGGCAAAGCCCCGACCAGTGACTCAAGAATTCTTACCTGATAAAGCAAGGTAAAACTATTTATTAAGGATATAGTCATATTTTACACTTTTTTGAAATATAATACATCTAATAAATTTAATAAAATATCAAAATTTGTAGAGAAAAATTCAAGATGTGTCAATCAATGCAAAGTACAGGAAAATTGCAACTTACTCCAGATACAGTGTATGATTTTACAAGTGAGGATCTTCAAGATTTAGGAGAAATCGGTAGAGGAGGTTTTGGAACTGTAAATAAAATGATACATAGGATAAGCAATACCGTCATGGCTGTGAAGGTAAGAATTTAAGAAATTCATTGGAAAATAATTGAAATATATGTGAAAAAATTACCTTCTCCTTTATATTTATAAATTTTGTTCAAAATTACAGAGGATTCGTTCAACGGTTGATGAAAAAGAGCAAAAACAATTATTAATGGACTTGGAAGTTGTCATGAAATCTAATGAGTGTCCTTGCATAGTGCAATTTTATGGAGCTTTATTTAAAGAGGTACTGTTTCAAAATCTTTCAAATTATTAGTATTTGATCGATTCTATCAATGACTAATTTCTCTTTTTATAGGGTGACTGTTGGATTTGCATGGAATTAATGGATACTTCATTAGACAAGTTTTATAAGTTTATTTATGAAAAATTAAATGATAGGATACCCGAGTGCATTTTAGGTAAAATCACAGTAGCCACAGTTAAAGCGTTAAATTACTTAAAAGAAAAATTACGAATAATCCATCGCGATGTGAAACCCAGTAATATCTTGCTGGATAGAAGAGGCAATATAAAACTCTGCGACTTTGGTATTTCTGGTCAGTTAGTAGATTCAATAGCTAGAACTCGAGATGCAGGTTGTCGACCATACATGGCTGTAAGTTACTTCGTAATTATTCTTAAAAGTAAATATAAAAGATAAATAATCAATAAATAAACTTACAGCCTGAAAGAATAGATCCTCAGCGCGCAAGAGGGTATGACGTCAGAAGCGACGTATGGTCTCTTGGTATAACTTTGATGGAAGTCGCAACAGGGTACTTTCCTTATCCAAAATGGAATTCTGTTTTTGAACAACTCTATCAAGTAGTGCAAGGTGATCCTCCAAGGCTGTCCCCTAATGAAAACGGAAACCATTTTACAATGGATTTTGTCAACTTCGTCAATACATGGTAAATTTTTCGTAATTTTATTAATCTTTTCGTTAAAGTAATGATTAAAGGGTTTACTTAAATTTTATCAATCGTTTTTTTAGTTTAATCAAGGAAGAAACTCAACGTCCAAAGTACAATAAACTTTTAGAGCACCCTTTTATAAGGAAATCGGAAGAGGCAACGATAGATGTAGCCGCTTACATTAGTGGCGTTATGGACAATATGGCTAACAATGGTGTAACTCCTTTTACTACCAATCAGCCTTAAGTTAAACAGAAAGAAGAGAAATAAATAAAAAATATACCAATAATACTATGAAATGAATGGAATCGCGCAAGCGGCTTTAAACACAGCAAAACAAAAGGAGAAAGAGAGAAACTAACCGTTCCTTCGTTATAGCAATCCTGCGTTCCCATTCTCATTGCCGATGTAATATTTAGGGGGGCAATTTCCGCTCCAATGTAGTGTAATTATAATTGACACCAGGTAATGTAGAACTCTACCTTCGTGTTCGGAGATCGAGTGTGATTTTGGAGTCTTATTCACAATGTCTCAAGTAGATGAAGAACTAAAAAGTTAAATAATTGTTATAAAAGTCAACCTTTCTCCTTTAAACGCACGCAATAGACTGTGCTGAAAAGGAAAGCTATTGAATTTAAATTTTTATTTTAACGTAAAAGGGCAATATAAATTTATTTAAAATTTTTTAACATAATATAGTTAATAGCGAAGATATATTTATTAGATAAGTATGTTAATTTTAAATAAATACGTATATTCATCAGAATCGAAGTAGAAATTTAAATTCAACGCATCTTTTCGTGCGTTACAGTTGAAATCGTGCAATGAGCACACGATTCCGAATGACACGATGCGTTTATTCTTCCTCCTCTTGAGTCCTTCATTTACAGAAGCCAGAGAGACGCCGGATATAATCGGATGTATTTAATCGTGAATTAAGCGCTTTTTCGAGATTCTATTGAGGATATTCTTAATTTCTTATTGTGCAGTAGGGGGTATCAAGTTGGTGAATTCGCGCGTGCCCACTCGATACCAATTTTCGAAAGTGCGGATTTAGCCGCAAACCGATGGAAACAAATTTATTGGCTGTAGAGCGTCACCGGAACGAGCGATCGTCTCCAGTCATTCAATCAGAGGGTATCTTCCCTTATAGACAATGGCGTAGCTCGTATTTGCATTTACACCAACTATATACACACACACCTTTCGTGTTTTTTCTAAGGAGCACTTACACAACAAACGTGAAATGTACTTGTACACAGAAACATTTACGCAAATCGATGACGTAGATTCGCCATAGTACAAAGTGTTCCGTTTGTTCTTTCAAGCGATTTTGTTAGATTAAAAGCGATGTAAGAGAAAAAAAAATCGAGTACTGTATTGTATAAGGTAAAAAATAAATAATTACAGATCGACCTTTTGTGATAAAATTTCTTTGAATCTTTTTGTTTAAATATTGTTCATCTTTATGTTTTGTTAATCTTTTGTTATCCATCGTTATGATTCTTTTAATGTTTCTTTTTTGCTTTGAGTAACTTTATGTTTTGTTCGAATTTACAACGATATGATTCCTACAGTCGCAAATTTATATTTTTATCTCAAGTTGGGCGCAGATTAAAAACTGCGGGTGCAGCTGCAGCGTTAAGAAAAAAATGTCCTGCATACTTTATCACTGCATATTTTGCATATTTCAAGATAATAGAAACCACATTAAAATTATTTTCTTAAATTATTTTTTAAAATTTTTTTGAAGTCGGTTCTTTGTATAAAAAATGTGGGAGTATAAGGTTTTTTTGTTTATTTACTTTCTTTAAACTTTAATTACAACTGCATCTTTTTTGTATAATATTATAACGTAACAGAAAATGTCTGTTGCAAAATTAGCGATGCATTGTTACAGGAATGTATTATTAAATCGCAAAAAACTTTGTTAAACGCTAAAGGAGTTTAAGTAGAAAGACTCTAGTATAGTCAGCCATGTTAGAGATTTTCGTTGAATATTAATTCAGACTTTTATAAAGAAATTTATTTAGTTACTTAAACATTTTTTCATTCACATACTTATTCGTCGTTCCAAAAAAGAAAAAATTTACAATGTTGTAATAACATAAACAAAAAAAAAATATAGTAAATAATGTATTTATTTAGGCTTCGTGGTATATTACGTTGTTAAACTATAATTTTTAAATTTCTTTTTTAAATGTTGATAATTAATACGCAGGTAACTCAGCTGCTATTGTTTAGATGGCAAATTGACAAAAGAATAATAACTTTTTGGTAAAAAAAAAATTTTAACAATCTACGCTTCAATTTTCAGTAACGCAACATCGTGTTGAATTCAAGATACAATTTTATTTCAAGAAATCAAAGAAGAGCACATCCTCCAAGCCGCAACTCCGTGGGAGGGTCTTTAGAAGCTGCAAATGTAAAATGGCGACCTGCTCGCTGCGTTCGCTGTCCACGCATCGCTTACATCGCATCCCTCGGACTCATCCCCCTGAAAAGCAACTCTCCGCTACAATCAGCTGAGCTTCACCCATCGTCAAAAACATCGCCTTCCCCCGCAGAAGCGAGATCCAGGAGGCCGAGCGGTCCTCGATCCCGAACGAGGGGCAGGCCCCGCACCCCTTAGTAGCTCATGGACGGAGTGTTCGCCGTGGAGCGGGGGTGAATCGATAGCCGGTTCACCTGTCACAGGCCGGGAAAATGGCGGCGACCCCCCCGACGCCCCTGACAGCCACTCGGACCGGAGCAATTGCCGCGGATACCGCACCTGACCGCAATCCTTCGCAGATTTCGCCGTGAGTCGCTTAGTGCACGAACGAGCTCGGTGTGTCGAGTGCCTTCCTCGGGACCAGACGCCACCTGACTAGAGGATCGCGATTTGCGGAATGGACGCCCAAGACTGACCGCTCGGTCCTACGCTTCCTCAAGGTGAGCTCGACGCCCACGATAATACTATCTTCTCTCGAAATTCCTTCCGGTGAAATTCGCTGATTTACCAGCGAAATTCAATGATTTATCAGTGAGGATCAGGGTTTTTTCCGGGAAATGACCTGCCCCTCACTGATAAATCAGTAGTGAATTTCACTGGATGTATTTTTTATAGTTTTTTTTCTCGTTAAATTGTCCGGTGATTGACAATTTTCTTTGTAAATTCTTTATTTACCGTGAAAAAGTGCGCTCGAGATATCGTAAAAAGGTATATTGTAAAAATGAAGACGAATAATGCACGTCTCTCGTGTAGCCTTCAATTTATAGAGACGCATAAAAATGAACATTTGATTCTGCGTTTTATTGAATATATTCGATCGTTTGTATATGTTTCTGATTACTTTTTTTTATAAATTTTGTATGAAAACTATATAACTTACACTTTTATAGTTAGAAAAAAAGAAAATATTAAGAAATCTTTTATTTTCTTTTCTTAAATAAAGTACAACGTTAAAATTTATAATGCATTTATATTCCTATGGATCTCCCCAGGTGTGTAAAAAATTAAAATAACCGCAACTCACTATTGTCTTTGAATAAATTATATAGAAAGATTAACGCATTACTTAATTTAACGATCAGTAAAATTTGCATTAACAACGCGTGCGAGTTTCACGATATAAATAATAAACAACAAAATACCTGTTAATTGAACCCACATACTTATTTTCTACCGCTTCCATATGTAAAGGTTAACTTTGATGTAGATCTACATTCACTATAAATAACGACGCGATCGCAATAATCGCGAATCGGCGAATGTGTAAAATTAATGTACGTGCTCGCCGCGCTTTCAATATAGGGTATGAACTAAAGCATCATCAATTCATCGAGATAGAAAAAAAATATGTTTTTTATGAATTCCGAAAAGAAAAAAAAATGAGTGGGAGTAGTACGCTCGCCAAGAAAAAGCTTTTTCGCACCGGCGAAGGGTGTAGTAAGCCGCAGGTTCGCATCGGTTGCGGCGCAATCGGGCCGTGGGTGCCCGGAATCAATTCTCGTGAATAGTTTATAAGCGACGGGTTCCGAGCAGCGGCGGTCTCCCAGAGAACATGTACGTCGCCGGCGGACGGCTTTACATCCACCAAAGCGTCGGATGAGCAAACTTTATTTTTAGTATATTATCAGCCTATTATCACCGGCCAGTCGCGGACAAGTACACATCAGTTTTTTCACAACTGACCTATTTATGGAATTGCGGTTGAAACTAGTCGTCGCGTTATTATTATTTAATAAACAATCGATTTGCTCGGCGTAGGCTTTGGTGCGCTCACATACTTTTTGGAAGATTTTCCTTGCGCGGTGTTAGACGTATATATTTAAATAAATAAAATTTTAAAAAATAACATTATCGTTCGAATCAAATTTTTTAACTACTTCGTTCGCAAGCTTACGCAAGTTAAGGGGGTTAGAGCGTTACAATCACTTTCAAAAGAATATATTTATTCTTAATTACCGCTATAACCCTTTTATAAGGTATATGTATGATCAATTTAGTAGTTCGTAGTATGCAATAATGATAAATAGTATAAAACTCTTCCGA
>JAWWEN010000048.1:5401177-5416753 GCA_035582955.1 Sycophila texana
TATAATAACCAGTAAATTTTACTATAGTTGTACTAAATTTTACTATAGTTATATTAAATTTTACTATATTTACAGTACAATTTGCTATTCATTATCGCAATTTTTTTGATTGTTTCAGTTTGTCGTCGCTTTAGTTAAACTATAGTAATTTTTAATGGAATATTTTTCTCCATGTAGATATATTTAACAATCTAAATTTACTTTATACTACATAATGCACTATGTTACGTTATCCTTGATTCGCTCATTAGATAATGAGAAAATGAAGTTCATACATGAATTCTTAACAGCGTTTGCTATATTTACTATTTTTTAATGACGACTCATATTTTATTTATTGTGAGACTTATTGCATACAGTTAAACTATGCCGTAATCGTAATTAAGTTTCACTTTAATTATGTCTTTCAACTCTTTCGTGCAACACAAATTTAAAATACTTTCATTATACCTCTGTAAAAGCTTGCCTCGAGGCAATTAACTTATTATGAAGAATAATGAATTATTAAGTTGAAAGTGTCGCATAAAAAATTTAACGAGAAAATCAATTTTTCGCACCACATGTTTTACGATCAAGCTATGACTTTGTTCGGTCAGTCGCGCGAAAACTGGGCAAGCTAAAAATTCGCTACGGAGTTTTGTGCAAAAATGTCCAGAGAATCAATAGCCAATAAGTTTGGCGCGCCGATGCTTATTCTAAATTGGATTTTCGGAATTGGTATCGTCGAATATCCTGCGGGACAACAGCGCGTTATCTTTAGTTTCTTTTACAATACCTTCTGCTTAATCGCTTATTGCTGTTTGTCATGGTATTCTTATCCGTATCTTTTAAGGATGACTAGTAACTTTGCGGTCAATGCGAAAGTAATGAGGATCCTATTTTACTCGCACGCCTTTATCATTATAACATCTATAGTTACAGGGTGGAGTCGCAATCAGGTAAATTGGTCTTTATTTATATATGATTTTTTTTGCAATTTTTTCTATAAGGCAATGTAAATATACAATATACAATACGCAAGTTTTTCACATAATTTCAGGGAATGATATCAATAAATAAACTCATAAAGAATGCAGATAATTTACTTAAACAAATTGGTGTGCCTAAAAAGTGTTCCGAAAAATTTAAAATGCAATTATTGAGAGTTACTGTTCGCATTGCATATATTTTGACAGTAGTGACAATAAATTCATCTGTTATCCTAATTGATAAACTTAATGCCTTAGAATGCGTCGACGTTTTGATTGCATTACTTAACAGTTACCCAACTATTGTAATGTTTATTGTTGATGCTACTTTCGTTGATCTCGTTATGTAAGTTCGTTACAGGATTTCTACTTTACTTTTACCAGGGTTGCAAATTTGTTAATGAAAAAATTTTCAATTAAAAAGTACAAACAAATTTCGTAATCAGTTAGGATTACAAATTGAAAAAATTAATTTAATTTAAGAATTATAATTCAATAATTAATTAGTTTTTATTGCGCTATTTACAATCCAAATATTTTTACGCGAAAAAATATAACAATTTAACTAAAATTACGTATTATTCATGTGTATATATCTTAATAATATTATAATTATTGCATACATGATAAATAGTTTGGCAAAGGAAAAACTGAAATCCCTCAACGAAACGTTAAAAAAAATGTCGAAAAGAACTGGAGACTACCCCCAGCATACAAAAATCGTAAAACTATTTTGCCAGGAGGAAAGCGAAATATCCCACGACGATCAATCAAACAGTAGTATTCAAGAGGATATAATTTTTGAACTGAAGATAGCCAAGTAATAAAAATTAATAATTAAAAAAATATAAATGTTCGATTGAAATATAAATGTTATTTTTCTTTTTAGGGAAGCTCATCAACAGTTATCGAAACTGTGTAGAGAAATAAACAATACCTTCGCTTTGCATGTGCTTCAGTCGATAGTTATTGCTGTTGGAGTCATGACAGTATGTTTGCATGACATTGAAGCGATGCTTTTGGAAAATACTGAAATCAGTAAATTACAAATTTATAAATTATCAATCCACTCCACTCTTTGGATAACTTATTACGGTTCAAAGATTTTTATTTTTTGTTACGTCTGTAGTGATGCTGTTGAGCAGGTGAGTTTATTTACATTAAATGTATATATTATTTTCGTAAATTTATATTTATTTTGCGCAATAATGTGGATGGATTATTATAATTTAATCTCGAAGTTATTATTATCTAGTAGCTTTAAATCTTTAAGTATATTTGTTATGTAAACATTTTCCACATCAGTAATTTCAATAGTAATTTTCTAAACACATATAATCAAGAAAGTATAGTATTTCCGCGTATGGAATATGTCATTCAGAGCGTAGTGCGTAGAATCATTATGGTTGTAATTCACTGTTTAAATAATTTGTAAAATTTTTAAGAACACACACAAGTTACTCTGAAATTAGTAGAATTAAATTTTAATCAATGCAATTAGAGAAGGCAGGGCAGATAAGTTACAAATTAAATTAGAACATTAATTACAAAAATGATCGAATTTCTCTGGGGACTTCCTAGTTAGTCATAGTGTATCGTATTCTATGCGAGCAAACCCCTCTGTATATAACTTGTGTAAAGGAAACAGTTTAATGTGTAATAATTAAAATTTTGCATAAAAAAAAAACAAATTTCCGCCATTGCTTTAAATAATAAAAATTAAATAAATAAGTTAATTAAATAAAAATTAACTAAATAATTTAAAGCAATGACTTTAAATTTGTTTATTTAATTATATAAAATTTATTCTGAGTAATTAAAATGCACATGCCAAAAAGTTAGTCACTAACATAAAATTGTCAATGAATGCAGTCAATAATAACGGGTGACATTGTCTCAGAAATTTACGACGATCCATTTATCAACAAAGAGACTCAAGCGCAGGTATAGTTCCAATATTGTCCAATAAATAATTAAGTAAGTAATTTTTATTCAGTTTTTATTGATTAATAATGCCTGTTTTAGATTCGAGATTTTAATTTTAACTTAATAAGCAATTCTATATCCTTCAATGCTAAAGGATTCGTAACGCTCGATTTGACTTTGATTACAGCTGTAAATATATGCAAAATTAAATATTTTAATATCAATTTTTTTTTTATATAAAAAACTTATTATTTAAAATAATTTTCAGGTAATTGGTGCAATAATATCATACGTGGTGATACTTACACAATGGCAATCCTCAATATTTCAAATTTGCTCTAATTCAACTTGCGTTTAAGAGAATTTAATATTTTAATGCATAGTATATCATTATTCAATGTCTTTTATACCTAGACTAATTCTTCGATTCTATTTCTTTTTTTTATCCGCCTTACAATACTATTGCATTGTCTGACCAATCACTTACTCGAACTACTGATTTTTCCCCAATTCGTAATTTATTTAATTTAAAGTAAAAAAATGGTAGTAATTTAGTAATTACTAATTATATTTACCAAATAAATATTGGTATTACTATTTTACATTTTTTAATGAAAGATTTAGCAATAAACAAACATTAAACATTATTAATGCACTTAATTGAAATTTTTATGTTACACTGCTATTATTTATTGCTAAACAAGCGCCGATCTGATATCAGATTCTACTACAATAAGCGCATGTGTTCGACACTAACCACTAACTGTAGCTAATAAAAGGGTGGTGGAGGTACACCTTATGTACATTGTATAACCATAGTGAACAGAACTGCTATCAATTGCTTTTGTGAGCACATCGTGAACGTACGGATCCTTGATGAATAAGGCATTTATATAGAAAATCAAGTTGCATTCGACAAAAGTATCAACGTTTTCTTCAGATTTTTATAAAAGTAATCAATCAAATTAATAGCAAAAAACATTCATTTGGTGTGAATATAAATTTAATACAATTATAAATTACATTAAATTTGTGATGATCGACGCTGCTTCAGAAGGTAAACAATTTTTCTTTTAAAATTTTTAAGAACTGAATAAATTCCTATATATACAATATACCGAAAATTAATATATAATGGTTATCATAAAGTTTATTATATCTTGACTATTACAGGAAACATTTTCTTTATTGGAAAATGCAATGTAACGTGCGTACATAATGATTTCATTATTAATTTGATGGGTATATAGGTCGGAAAAGTTTATTTTGATTATGCGATAACGCGTAAAATGACGTAAAGCTAAATTGCCGCAGTATAGCTATTATTAGTTCGTTGATATTATACTTTGAATATTTATCGTTATTTTCGAATTATTCTAAAAAAAAAAAAGGAAAAATATAACTTAGAGCGAAAATGTCGATGATGACGAAGTCAGCGCTCCCGATGCTGGTGACCAACTGGATCTTCGGAATGGGGATCATCGAGTACCCTCCTGGAAAGGAATATCGAGTGATTAGTTTTTTGTATAGCAGCAGCTGCCTCTTGAGTTATTGTTTCATTGCTGCGTACTCGTATCCTCATTTTGTATCAATGACGAAGGAATTTGAAGCGAGTCCAGTCATTTTAAATATCATCTTTTACTCAAACCTTTTCCTGACCATCGGGACCATCGTGTCAGGATGGAAACGCAGTAAAGTGAGTAATTTTTTATGAAATATATAAGTAATTCAAAAAATTTATAAAAATTAGTAGAGTACTCTAACTTTCTTAATTTCAAGGGAATGAGACTGATGCTTCTTCAAATAAGAAATGTAGATCTGTTGCTTGAAAAAATAGGCGTAATAATTAAATATTCGAAACGATTTAAAATACAATTAGGACTGTACATAGCTAGAGTTTCGTTTATCCTAATTTTAATTACAATAAATTCATTCAGCTTATTAACAAGGAACACTGTACACACCGCTGAGATCACAACTATTGTATCGTTCAGTTATCCAGTGGTTCTCATATTTATTGTTGATACCACATTTATAAATTTCATTGTGTAAGTTATTTCAAAAAGATTACCTAACATTTTTATTTTATTTGTAATCTTCATTAACGACGGAGATAAATAAAATCAGGTTTTCTATTACTCTCTTTATGTTGAATAAATAAAACTTTAATCATTTAATGACTGCAGTATTCGCAACTAAAAATATACTATTTTTTTAATCGAATATAGAAAAATAAATTTTTCAGAATTTCTTTTAAATTAATTTGCTCGGATTACACACTGAAACTCATTTGATATTGTAGATGTGCTCTTCAACAATTCCGGAAGCTTAATGACACATTGAGAAAAATGCTGACAAGCTCAGAAAATTGGCCTCAGCACAAAAGAGTGATGTCTGCATATTTGGGAAGTAAAATTTCGCAAATTAACCAAATTAACAGCATTGACGTGGATGCAACGTACACGTTAAATATAGCGAAGTATATCTGTATATAAAAATATTAATATTTAGCCTTAATTTATCATACAATGTTTCAGCACTTATAATAAGCACTTTTATAGGAAAGCTCATATGGAATTGGTGCACTTGTGCAAAGGAACGGATGAAACTTTTGGTTTCCATATACTTCAGTCAATTATCGTCGCGATTGGAGTTATGACAGTTTGTCTGTATCAGATTTACGTGCTTCTCCTTTGCGCGAGAGTTAAGGGCTTTAATGTACATCGTGTTCTGTTGCACAATGGCATTTGGGTATTTTATTACATCATCAAGATTTTTATTTTCAGTAAAGGATGTTCTACCGTTGTTCGTGAGGTCAGGAACGATATTTTACTACGACTATATAAATAATTACCCTGTTAAAAAAATCAAATGATTATCATATTATAATAAATATTAATATGTGTTAATAACTTTCAAAAATTCTTTTAAGATATTATCACTTATCATACATGATTATTATTTGAGAATCCTTTGATAATCGTCTACTAAGAATCGTATGATAAACATACATGTGATAATCTTTTGATAATCATATTGTATCCTCTTAAAAGAGAATTTTTATATGATGATTATCATAAATTATCATATGATTATCATTCGACTATCATATTTATTCAGCAGGGTATAAGCATATTTGTAAATCAAACCATTAATTATATTTGCATTGTAGGCTACAATAACTGGTGATATTATAACTGAATGTTACGATGAACCTGCGTGTACTGAAGAAACCAAAGCCGTGGTAAATATAAAAAATAACTTACTCACTTGAATGAAATTTCGAAATTAATGAATTTATTTCGTTAAAAATAAATTATTTCAGATAAGAGAATTCCATAGTCATTTAATAAGAAATGTAATATCTTTTAATGCGTGTGGATTTATCAAGGTTGACTTAACATTAATAAAAGTTGTAAGTTATCCACTTTAAGTTCATTATTACTAAAATTATTATTATTATTATTATTGTTTACAATTTATTTGCCTCAAGTCGTTACCGCGCCTATTGATAAAAATGTTAAATGAATTTAATTAAAATTTAAAATTTCTTGCAGATTCTTGGTTCAGTCACAACTTATTTAATGATATTCTCGCAATTCGGAAATTTTATAATACCTGATTACAACAATTCTACGTGCATTTTAAGATAATTAATAGAAAGAGATAAAAATAGCCGGTTTTACGTAGTATATATACAATATATATGTACGTTCGTTGCGTTTATATGGAGTCAAGTATACCTTATTGTAAATAAGTAAATTTTTAATTTTAAGGTAAAAAAGTACAAAGCGCTTATTTTGATAAAAATCTATTTTCAATCTGCCGGTAAGATAATGTATAATGAATGATCGATTTTCCCATCAACTGATCAATTCCTGATAGAGGAAGCTTTGTAATGGGAGTGTGTGTGTTGCTTTATCTAGGGAACTATATGTACAAATTTATCCTATCTTAGCTCATTTTTTTTATTTTTTTATTCGGAATTTTGGACAAAAATAATTTGTTTAATCCGCCAATAGTTTTTTTTTTAATCACAGATTTTCGATTTTCGACAATAAATTCATTTTTTATTTTTTTTAGTAATCGGATTAAGATATTTAAATAAAACAAAATTAAAACAAAAAGTAGTTGGAGGCGTATGAAATTACCTATGTTTAAAAAAAAACTATGTCAACTATTACGGTTCTTTTTTTTTTTTAAAAAAAATTGTATTTCTTCTAAATAACATAATCTGTGAAATGCTTTGAAATAAATAATGATAATACATAATAGAAATGCGTATGTTCTGTAAAAAATGTAATCAATTTTGATCAATATTTTCTGAGAAAAAAATGAAAAATGGAAAAAATGTGTTTTCTATGTCCATCGATTAATTGACTTGAAATTTTCAGGAAAGGTAGATTTTTTGTGTATGTACTTCGGATGAGTGATTGGGCAGTCTATTTTAAAATAAAATAAATAAAATTTTATTGTAAATACATGACATAGTAATGTTCAAAAAAAAGTTTTATAAAAAATTAATTGTCATAGAAAAGATCGTCGTGAAAATGTAATAAAAACATAAAAAAATAATAATTCGTATATTTATATTACAAATATGTATCTACATTGTATTCTTACCGTGTAACTGACTATATGTAGTACCCTCGTAATTTTCCGCCTATACCTCCTTGCATTTGCATAAAGAGATTGCACTATTTGCAGGGGCTTAATCGAAAATAATATGCAACTAATAACCCGATCGATATATATCAAATCTGCGGGATTGCATTCGATCAAGCCCGAGATCAAGCCCGGATGATGATCTCTGCATATATTCAATCATGAATGACATGAATACCTATAGGTAATCAGCTCCATAGCTCTAGCTCCACGTACCTACTCATCGCGGTAGCTTTTCGAAAGTGTCAAAATGGCGGCGCACTTGGCATGAGCTGCAGTAGTGCAGTGTCCGTGCGCGTGATTTAGGTTATGGCTGGTTGTTTAGGTGAATCCTCGCGAGCCATCCACAAGTAGTGCAAGTTGCTCCTGCCCACGAGACTTGGACAGCCGTTGGCCGCAGTAGCCGTGCGCGCGAGCTCACAGTCCAAGGGTGCACGACTCCCGGCATGGCAGCGGAGACCGGCGCCGCCTCATCGGCGGGGCTCCCGGAGCTCGTCGAAGACATCAAAATCTTGCTCTGGGGCACCAGCGTCAAGGAGGACGTCTTTCGTCGGTGGGCCCAAGGTAAGCTCTTACAGCAAAACTACTACTCCGCGACCCTCACTCTGCAAGCGCTAACCTCCGCAATCTACTTCGCAGGCTTTTATTTTAGTCCAGACGAGAGTACGGCATTGATCCAGGCCGAAGGCGGACCCTGCGCCGTCATCGCACCCCTCCAGGCCTTCATCCTTAAACAACTGCTGGCTGAGAGTGAAATCACCACGTGGTGCAGCCTCAAGCCAGAGAAATGTGATCAGCTGCTTGTCAAAGCTATGACCGAGACACTGGCACAGGCCGTTGATCCGATCAATCCTAAGTATTCTATTTTACTCATTGACAAGCCTAGTGCAGCTTTACCCAATGGTGACGTGCAGGATGCTGAAACTCCTATGGACGTTGAAAGTGAACCTAAGGAGGAGGCTTGTCCTGAGACTCCTTCATTGGCAGCCGTTGTGCCAGTTGTGGATTCTAAACTGTTTCACTCATTGCTGAGGTAAATCTAATTTTTGCCATCCTTTCAATTAAATAAATGATAGTTTAATCGTATTTTTTTGGATTTGTAGGATTCAAGTAGTGAATAATGTTGAAGATGTTGAGAAATTTTTTACTAAAAACATCAGAATTTTTAAGGAACAATTTGGTGTTTTGCTACTATTGTACTCAGTGATATGTACAAAAGGAATACCTCAAATGCGACAAGAAATTTCTGACATGACGGATCCACTCATTCATTCTACTTTTGGATATGGAAGTCAAAGCTTAATAAACTTAATGTTAAGTGGTCGAGCTGTGAGTAATGTGTGGGATCATGACCAAGATGTTGGAGGACTTAGTAAGATAATAAGTTATTAACTATTATATTTCAATGTTAGCAATATAAATAATACTGTTTTATTAATTATAGAACTAAAAGGTATTGACAAACAAAATGCTGTAGGGTTTTTAACGTTATTAGAGACTTTAAGATACATAGAAGTTGGAACATTTTTAAAATCACCATCAAATCCAGTATGGGTGTTAGGTTCAGAAACACATTTAACTGTGTTATTTTCTCCAGAAAAAAAATTAGTTAGTGCTGAAACACCGGCTGAACAAGCAAAAAGAGTTTTTAAAAAATACGATAATGATGGAAATAATTTCATTCCAACTGATTCTTTACAAAATGTATTAGCTGAACTTGATTTATTCTCCGACTCTGAGTAGTAAGTATATTGATATGTATTTAAGTAACTATTTACTTTGGTACTAAAACTCATTAATAATTTTTAATAAAAATTGCAGTGTTGAGATAATGAAGAAAAAATTAGACAGACATAACGATGGAATAATCTTACTTACTTCTTTTATGTATGAATTTTTCCCCGAAGAACTTAGAACCTATCCAGATACATTTATTTTATATCACTACAATGGTTTACCTAGAAGTAATCCAGAAAATCAAGTCAAGTATCACAGAGGCCAAGCAATTTTATTAGAAAGTACTATTGACTCTATTTCAGATAGCAATCCTATTTTGACGGTATTACAAACCAAATGGTCGAGTATTGAAGTACAGTGGGACACCAACCAAAATCCTAGTATCAATTAATAATGCATCAGTACAAAGAAATCGTACTATTTGTACTAATATTTTAGTCAGGTGCAAGACATTGTGACACTGGCTTGTCATCAGAGACTGAAAAAACGTAAGGAAAAAATTAATACTAATGCAGATATTAATCCTCGCTGGCCTTAAAAAAATCTCAGACCTTACTCCAAAGATTTAAGAAAAATTATTTGGGGATTGGAGATTATTAAATAGACATCTAACATTATGTGCTGAAACTTAATGTACAAGTTTCAAAAGCTTATATTCAGATTTATTTGCAATTTTTTCTAAACACAACTTTTTCAAAAGAGTAATACTCTGGATAGTTTGCTGCATTGCTAAAATAAAAGCTAAAAGTAGTCTTTTATATTAAGTTCAGTTTTGAAGATATAATGCTATGTAATTAATTATTCCAAAACAATGTTGAAAGTGTACAAAATACTGTGAATAATAGTTAAAGTCGAGTATAGATTTTACTGTAAGTTTGCATGATTTCAAAATTGAGTTTTTATTTTTTAGAATTAAATATTTCTATTATTATAAATTTAAATTAAAAGTTAATATTATTTGAATATTTTTGAATATGGTCCAAATTTTGAAATCTTGCATTGAACATTCTGCAGGGACTATAAGCAAATATGTAATAATAAAATAAACTATCAGTTACCTAAATAACATGTATGAATATATCATTAAATTATAGAGGATCATTTTAAAAAAATTTTAAAAATGTCATTTCATCAAATTTATAAATATTTTATTTACAACTTATATTACCAGTCTTTGGAAAAGTTAAAAAAGACACTATTAAATTGTGTTCTTTTTCGATGACAAAATTTTGTTTACAGTATTTGTCAAAGGAAATCTGTGATTTGGTGCACAGGTGGAATCCCAGTCATCAGTATTGAGAGAATATACCATTGCACCTTTAAAACCATTAGATTTAATCCATTTTGCCTAAAATTTCAGTTAATTATAAAAATCAGTAATTTTTTGTATTTATAATAAAAAAAATTAATTAAAAATTCAATAAAATAAGTTACCTTATAAGATACACTTGTCATATCGTCGTATGATATCCATTCATTATCTTTATATGCATATGGTACACGACTATCATTAACAAAAACTCTTACTGCTCCACTGTCTAAAAATTTGCAAATTTCGTTGTAGGGAACAAATCCTAAACTTCCTGATTCTCCATAACCACTAGCTGGAGCATGCAACTTATTATTCCAAGAATTAAATAATTTGTAAGAATGACCGTATAAAGGAATTCCTATAACAATTTTTTCTCGTGGCATTCCTTTTAATACCCAATAGTTAGCCGAAAAATTCACATTTAAAGATGTTAAATATCCTGTTTCCAAAGACAGGGGATACAGAGGAGAATTTAAATCAGTAACAGGATAATACCATGTATAAAAATGGTAGTCATAAGACATTAAATTGATGAAATCAACATGCCTATAAAATAAGAAAAACATTTTAAAGCCTATAAGTGTAAGAGCTTGAAAATTTTTTAATAAATTTGTTTACTAACTCTGCAATTTCTGGCACTTCATAACTTTGATCAATAATAGCTTGTGGAGCTGCAACAGCAGCAGAGAGTGTCAAGTTGCGTCCACTGCGATTAAATTCTTTTCTCAGCTCATATAGAAGTTGTACAAAATGTATGTTTTGTCGCTCAGACTTGTTGGCCCATCCTGGAAATTCCCAATCTATGTCAAGACCATCCAAGTCAAGTGTTTTTGTAACATTCAATACAGATCTGATAAACCTATTAATTAATTCAATTTATAATAACATTACGTGACTTAATTGAAAATTCTTGTTAAGTATAAATGAAATGAAATTACACTTTTCGGTTGGCATGATTTAACACCATTTTAGCAAAGCCAGAATCATTTTCAGCACCTCCAACACTGACCATAACTTTTAAATTAGGTTCAATCTTTTTTAACTGTACCATTTGCTGGTAGGCAGTAATGTCACTTCCCAAATGAATGGTACCATTTACAATTGAAGCAAATCCAATGATAATATGCGTACAAAGGTATGGATCTATATTTGAAATTAACTTTGAGCCATCTATACCACTTATTGAATAGTAACACACCACAAAGTATCTTGAAAAATGCAAATAATTTAATTGCAGTATACTTTTTAAACTAATCAATAAAAAATGTACAGTATAAAAACTTACTCATCAATAGGCTTTATGGGGGATTTAAATATTGAAGAATTAGTAGAATTGTGATTCCACAACCAGTGCATCCACAATGGAACTTCTGCATTTTTTATCAATTTTTCCTCAGCTATAGCAGTTTTGTAAAAATTGTACGCCAATAGTCCAATGCAAGTGAATCCCAAAAAGAATATAACGAGCACAACAATCACATTGCAGCAGAAAAACCTGAAAGAGCAAAAACAGTTAAGATAGAAATCTCCTTGAGCAATAATAAATCAGCTCCTCATGTAAAAGGCCAGAATCGTTTGTTCGTCAGAATCTCCATCGATTTCCAGAACGATCTGTTCAATTAATCAGGAGACCAATTTAATCTGTTATGTCTGAATCACTTTTTTTTTCCAGACAGCAGTGTGTAGTCGGCCTCGGGCACAAGGACCTTGTGAACCATTGAGTCTGCGCTGCTTATAACTAGGGCTCGCTCCAAAACGGCTACTGCGACTCTATTTACGATTTCCGCGCGAACAACAATACGACACACCTTCAACAGTTGGTCGTACCTGCCGCTATTATCATCGCAAAGCGCAAGGTAAAGTGAGAATTAAAACAAATCGTTAATTGCCGTTCTTGTCGATAAGATAAATTCTATCATGTGCCACCACTTAAACTTAATCACATCAACGATACGTCGTACATCTCGCATTGTCGGCTCACGCGCAACTGCCTGACGTTCAGCCTTCCGGGCTCGACGCGCTCGTCGAGCCGTTGAGCCTCCCCTTCCATGCGCCACGGGAGTGTACGTATATACATGTATATATATGTACACCATGTGACATTGTGTGGCGAGTATATTAATTAGCTGCAGCAGACTGCAGGTGTATACATATCGTGTATAATGTTCAATCTCAAGGAAATCTACAGCTATATCTGGAGAGTGCAGGAGATCTAAATTCGCGCATGCACAATAATTCTGCGTGTGCACGCTTATATATATTATATCTAATTAACTTCATCGATAAATTTCATGGACGCATATATATAGCATTGCAAACAGCTAATTTGCACAGCATGATGCACTTAGAATTAAATTTAAATAATTTAATTATTTATATCGTGCGGAATTGACCTTTTTAATGATAAAATAGTAAAATAGTACTAGTAATTTTTATACTAAATAAATTTGGCGTTTGTCGCGCAATTAAATCATAAAAGTAATAAGTATAAATTTACCATGCAATAATCCCGTCACAATAATCTCAAAGAAAATACTATAACTTGATGACAATGATGGATAATTATAAGTACTTTTATATAAAAAATAATAAATATTTAAAAAAAAAGAGGAAATATACAATATAAATTATTTTATTAATAAAATAAATATTCATATAATTATTCAATTTTATGGCACTTGCGCACATTACATTCATAATTATGTTCTTTGTTAATTAACTTAAGCATATAACTATATATATGCGAATATTTTATTTGTCAAAAGTATTATTTTTTTAAACAATTGGAAGTTACTGCAAATTAATATTTAATTTATTATACTGCATTTTATATAATATATATCTAATGTAACGTAATTAATTTTTGTGCAAGGTAATCGGCGTCATAGCTTTGATTGCTTCCAGAAAAAAAATCATAAGGCCAATTAGTTTTTCGTTACAGTCACCAGCTACAGAAAGTAATACCAGCAAACTTCTAATGCATTATACTTATAGTGTATATATACCACACATGCGCTCAATAATACTGTTGGAGCTAAGAGTTGAGAAATGCGATGATCACTGGAGAAGTTGTATCATAAATTTATATATATTCACAATGTTGGGATATGGGTATTTAAATAAAACACACGCAGTTTACTAAATGCAAAACTAAACGAGACTTTTATTTAATACTACTCGTCTGAGAAGGACGTCTACTCCTTAGAGCTGTATGTGCGACTGAACTGTACTCTACGGTTTTCCCAATTCGCCACCATAAACCGCATTTCCTCAAACGTGGTTTATGATAGGGTCTCGAGTTTGGGACTCAAAACCATAACGGAAAAACACTAAGCTTTCCTTCGTTCTATGAACGTACTATTTTTCTTTATCGAGTGATTTTTGTATAGAGAGTATTTTAGAATAAGACTCAAATAATCCAACACGCAAGATATAATTAAGGCAGTAATTTACTCCGAGATAATAAAAATCTGAAATTAAAAATATATAAATAAGTGTTAAAAAAACTTTTGAGTAGGCGTAGTCGTACTTATTATATATCACACGTGGCACGACATGATCTTATTATATTCACTCGATGGAGTCGCATAAAATTATGTCTCTGATCAGCTGATTGATATTTAAGAACGTCATCGAGGGCACACGTGTGTAAGATATAAAATATTGATTGTTGCAGTATCACGTCCCGATATTGCAAATAAAAAAACGTGGGTGTACATCTTTACAGCACATGACATCACAATTATGCGACGTGATGTGCGTAAAAAAAACGCAAAATAACAATTTTAGTAGTCATTGAGGAGTGTATATTAAATATTACGATTATATAAGAATGTTAATAATTATAAAAATTATATGTAATTAAGGCAAACTATTAAAAATAAAATGGGTGCTCAATCGAAAGTTGAAATTAAAATCCTTTCATCGTTCCTTTGTAGACATCTGTTCTCTGTTCTCTGTTATTTCATCTGGCTTATACAAAGGCAGCATTGATAAAAATAGTGTAAACGATAAGGAATGTTATTTTTTAAAACAAAGAAAAGGGTATAAGAATGTAATTTCATATTGAAATATTGCTAACAGTTACAATTACAAATGTTATATTATATTCGACAGCAATTTTCTCTATTGCTGCAGTTGTACTTAAATTAATAAGCATTTGCGCTGCACAGCTGCATATAGTGCATGCTGTAAATTAAAAATTATGATACAATAATAATAATAATAATTTAATTTAAACATTTTTTTAAGTATAATTGTTAAGTAGTTTTAGTAGTTTACTGACGCTTGAAATATTATTGAACAACCTTGATAGTCACTTATAATAATTGGCCAACCTTTACTAAACTCAGCTTTGGGAAAGGAAATAAATTATGATGAAGTTGTTAAATTGGACAAAATTTCCTTTTTTGAAATTGAAGAAAGATTATAATATTACTTTTTATTATAGAAAGTGTTAAAAGACATCTGGCACGCTCATTTCTGAAAGTAATTAGTAGCGCATATTGCTCTATCGCTTTCAGAAGGGGACTTCCCGGGCTAAGTGGGCCTTTCCCAGGTCTATAAGCACCGTCCATAAAACAGAAGTGTCCTTATGAGCCCAGAAAAGCAGAAAGGGGCTGGGGAACTTTCTAAACATGGACCGCGGGGATGTTGCGAGGCGTTACTCACGCATGTTGCTGTTGAATTTCGTTCCTATTACATACACACCTTTTTCGAATATTTGCTTGTCGGTTATTCGGTATTATTTAAATTACGATTACATTATTCGCATTTATTTTTCTATAAAAGCTATTTTATTATTTAACCCGTTTCTAACGCTATACATATTTGGAATTTTGGAATTTGGAATTTTGGACCCAGTAGAATATGTCCATGTGGAATCTATGTTCATCCCAGGCGAAAATCAACTTCTGTAATAAAAGTTTAAAAAAGTTAATAACTGTTATTAACAATTTATAAAGGTAG
>JAWWEN010000048.1:5416853-5431289 GCA_035582955.1 Sycophila texana
TATTATAGTCTCAAATCCGACATTTATAAACAGTTATTAACAGTTATAAACTTTTTTTAAAAATTATAAAAAACTATGTACTTTTATTAACAATTATTTGACAAACATTATTTCCGCCTGGGATCCATATGGGATTTTCAACTGGGGAGATGTAATAAAAAATGTAATTGTTTTAGATATTTGCGCTATGAATTTTCAAAAGCTTCAAAGAAAATTATTATAGATTCTTAAATAATTATTTTTAATTGTTATTTTCTAATAAAGGATCATATTTATTTTTAATGGACATTAAAAATTGAATAAACTCTATATATATTAAGAATAAAAGATTGGAATCTATTTAAAACGCAAATGCATATAGATAACAATAAAAAAACTGATTATTGCATACAAAATATTATTACCGCGGATACTGCAATAACAGTCAAAAAAATTCTTCGTATTAAATAATATACGATGAAATGGTAAACTTCGAAAGATATCGCCTTACACTTCACGTAAACAACAGAGCTATAGATTACTTAAAATGTGGCGATGAAGAAACTCGCAATGTGCGACGTGAAAGCGTAAAATATGATTTATTACGTAAAAATTTGTTTGCTATATATCAAATATAGAATCAATGTAAAGGTGTTCATTATATTCAACACGTCTATTCGACTTTAAATAAACAAAATAAAACCAATTAAAAATTTATTTTAAAATATTAAATTGCGTTATACAATCGACATGGCATATCACAGTAACCCGAGACTCTGCCATCCTCAGCGTTCACAAGCTACAGGAGTGGGACCACCGAGCGCAAACGAAGAGGTGATGGAGCTCAAAAAAATAGGGGCCCGCAGTACAGCGCCGACTGTGTAAACCTACACACACACGCCTATATATAGTCTACATAGTGTAAGGTAAAGTATATATAGCTCTGCATATGTATCGGGCAATTCGGGCCGCACAGCGCGAGTTTGTTGATCCGGAGGGGTCTCGCTGCTCGCAGCAGCAGTGGCGACCTCTTCTTCGCTTTAACGGTGCCAGCAGCCAGACCGCCAGCCCATTGCCAGCCAGCTCCAAGTCTCCAATATCGAGTCTGGCCCTGGCTAAGTCGGACGTATAGCAGTGGCTACGCTGCGTACCCTACAAAGAGTGCTCGAGCTGTGGGACGCTCCTTAATTCTTGTGCACGTTGCGCGTCGCTGCTCGCCGCCTCCAGGGTCGGTCGTCACCTGGACCCCTCGACGCTGCCCTGCGATTGCGAGACCCAAACCTGGCGCTCGACTCGAACAAGGCGAGCGAGCGAGACGGCGAAAGTTTCACTGCGACCAAGACGGACGGCGCGCTCATTATCAGCCTGACTCCCGTGACGCGTCCTCCTGAACCTACGCACGCGCTTCATCCAGCGGTGCGGTGGTCAGCACTTCCGGAGCTCAGGTGCCTGTCGTCTGGACTCTGGGGCGACGACGACACTTCGTGGACGGTGCTATCTGCGCGGAGGGTGCGCGCGACGACCGCCAATTCGCGCCAAAATATCCAAACCCCCACTCTGCTGCGGAGGGCTGTGCTGTGCTCGTGCGTACGACCAAATGCCTTGGCGGATAAGGACGAGGCCGTAGACGTCGCCACGCGGACGGGTTCCGCTTTTTAATTTAAAAAGACGGGGCTCTCCGATCTGACCGCGCGACCGAGCGGAGCGCCGTCATGGAAACCCTGGAGAAGAGCAGAATGTGCAGGCTGTGCGGCAAGCAATCGGGCATTGCTATCGACATCTTCGACAAGAACGAGAGCCACGTGAGAAAAATCAACGCGATTTTACCGATTTTGGTAAGAATTTGTTCCGATAAATTGATGACGCTCTGCTTCCTGTTGTTGTCATATTTTGCGCGTCAATTTAACGATTTTGTTTTCTCCCTGACATGTGAATCATTTAAAAACGTTATATAGCATTTAAAATAATTGTCAATTGGGAGTGGTTCACTACTCAATGTGCAAAGTCACTTATGATATTATTTATAATTATTTATAATACTATTTTTCAGAAGTTAAGTTTGTGCTGAATAAATAATTAATGATGTACTTAATATAAAATAATGATAAAAAAGGCTTTCATGATACATGCAATTGAATTGTTTTTTGATTGATGATACATTGATTCAATTGTTGTTAACAAATTTTATATTTCTATTTTGTTTTTAGGTACACGAAATGGATTTGTTGCCTAAACAAATGTGTCACCGCTGCAGTTACAAGCTTGAAGAATTTTATAATTTTTATGTGGATTGTGCAAAAACAGATACTGAACTTAAAAATCAATTATCGTGGATGAGAAAAGAGACTTTAGAGGAAAAAATTGTTACCCCAATGGTAAAAATGATTCCATTTAAAATCAAGGCAGAACCACCTGACACATTAAATTCAAATAATGTGTTCGGCCATGTAGGTGACAATTCATTGTTGTTTCCTGAAAGTGTTTTGCAACACGGTTTTGACTCTAGTATGGGACCTATACTTTCTTGTTCACGATGTCAATGCCTTTGCAGTGGAAATGTTAAAATAAACAAAACATCCCCAAGCAGTAGAAAATTTGATCCAGAACATCAAGCATGCAGTTCCAAGATCTCTGATGAATCTTTTATAGACAGTGAATTGAGTAACCCTAAAGATAATAATTATTTTGAAAAGGATTTCCTTAAAGATAGTAATTTTAAAGAAAGTCTAATAATGAATCTTGATAACAATGATTTCTCTAAATCTGATATCTCCTACAGTAATGATTCTATAAAATTAAAAAATAGAGCTTTAAGGCCAAGAAAAAGTTCTATAGATTACATGGGACATAAAAAGAAAGGTGTAGCAACCAATCTTAAGGTTAAATTTAACAGTAAATTAGACATGCTTGATGCAGTATTAGTAAATCCTGTTGAGATCAAAGTTAATCAAACTAATTTCATGCATCCTAGTCCAATTATTAAATTAGAAAAAGTTGATGACACCATGAAATCACTAAGAATACATAAGAATTTGGAAGAATTCAATAGAAGAATCAAAGAATTAAGGCATAAAAAAAAATACAAAAGTGAAAATCTTAGGATGCAAGTCTTAAAAAAACAGGAAAAATTCTCTCCCGAAGGACATGAAAGTGGAAAAAGTTTGCAGAAAGAGGAAAGTGGAGAAGTAAATGTACCAACAGAAGAAATTTTTATTTTAAAAAGAAAAAGTGCACATAAGGAAGATAGTCAAAATAAAAAAATAGAATGGAGGAATGAAGATGTTAAAGAAAAAATTGTGCAAAGTAATGATCATGCAAATTCAAATAGTTTGAAAACAGAAAGCATTAAAACTAGAAAAAGTTTACCAAAAGTAAATGAAAATAAGAGGGATTTTCAAAAAAATGAAGAAAGTAAACAAATTCAATTGAGTTTAAATAATATTGAAAATAATGACAACAATGAAAATTTAAGATTTAATTTAACTGATATAATAATAAAACAAGAAGTAAATAATAGATTAGCAAAAAATAATGAAACTGTAGGTGATGAAGAAAAAGCTGTAGAAACAAATTCCTGTAAAGATAAACATACTTTGATGTCTGTTGACAGACTTCCTTTATGTGCTGTTGTAAAATTAGAGAAGGATTATACGTGCAATGTAGATTATCCAAGAATTAAAATTAAAAGACATTTAGCTGTTGTTAATTCATCAAAATCAGAAGATGTTGCTTTAGAAATCAATCCAAAGCAAGCATGTGTTGTAGAAAAGGCAGCAAAAAATAAACCCTCAATTAAGAATGACTTAATAGTAACTTCAAAAAAAAATAAAAATAAAAAAAAATTAAAAAATGGCAAAAACAAATCAGAAATAGTATCTAAAAAGGTCAAACATTTTAGTGTTGTTAAAAATAAACTATCTGGTTTAGATAAAACTTCTACTGATCTTAAATGTTACTGTGAAGAATGTGATTCATGTTTTAGAACTAGAGAACTGTTCAGACTACACCCTTGTTATCAGAAGTAAAGTTAATTATTGAGAATAAAAATTATTTCTCTTTATGAAAAAAGGTGCATAATCTTTTACATTATTTTAGAATATATGTAGAACATATTAGGCAACTCTAATCTGTTGTACATGTATTTTTGCAACTATAAAAAATACTTAAAGGACACATTTCAAGATTAATCTTGAATATTAATTTTATAGTTAGTTAATGTTACTGTTTGTAATATAATTGCACCTATCTATCATTGTGAGTGAATGATAGTGGTTTAATTGTTTCAGCCGAGTGGAAAATTCTTATTATATTTATAAAGTGTAATCATTTGTCACAATTCAGTTATTAGCGAGAAAATGTATATTTATGCAAAAAAAAATAAGAAAAATATATGTTTATAAAAAATGTTTTTAAAAAAAATTTGTAAAGAATAATTTAAATTTGATTTTAGTTGTAAGTAGTGATTGGATTAATTAAAACTTGCAAATGTCTGGTGATACTTTAATGCGCATCCAATAAGTGAGACTTAAAATAAGAGTAACTTAGGTTGCATTAAATCATTAGAATTTAATGATTTCAATAAGCAAGTGATCAATTGTCTTCATAAATACGAATTTTTTCTTATTTTTTTACTTATTATTTAGAGTGTAAAGTATTAAGCAGTTTTTAAAGAATAAAATAAAGATTAACTTTTTTAATAAAACATCTTTTATTTTTATATTACGTAACTTGATGAAATGTCAAATTGTTACATCGTCGCAGTCATGGTTGTTTCATCTCGATTGTACAAAGGCATCGTTTTTCTTGTGCTTTCCGTTCCTCAACTCTTCTCGGGAAGCAGCTGTCAAGCACTTCTCTACATTGAAGAGAAGTGCAGGGCCCCAGAGTATCCAGGGTACTTGTAGCACTTTGCTGCTTTCGGCCTCATAGCCGTCTCTTGCCCTTTCCAGATTACGAGTAAGAGATAATAGCAACAAGATGGGTAATTACAGTTGAATACTTTCACACACGCTACCTGCGTACATTAAATCCTTTGGTTCCATCTGGTCCTGTTGGCATTCTCGTAACATTTATTGGAACATTACTTCCGCTTGCAATCACGGTTTTTCCCTGTATCCTATTCACTTCTGGTATTACTTTTTCTTCAGGACTTTTTTCTTCTCCTAATATACGTTTCCTCGCTTCTGCATATTCTTGTTCTCTCTAGAAAAAATTACTCTCGTAAGTAAATTTGAAGCAAGCTTAAGGCATTTAGATAAGCTTATGAAAAAATCAAACCTGTTCAAGAGACTTAATTGGTTGCTTTGGTTTATCGCCATTCAGTAAAGAGCCATCCCCTTGTAAATTCCGATCTGGCCTTTGTAATATTTTGATAGTAGGTTTTGGAGCATAAGGTGATCTCATTCTGTTGTCTCCTAAGATTATTATCCTTGCATCCGAGTTATGGTCTTTGCTGTAAGAGGCATTGACGCAGGTTAAATACCATGAAATACTTTCCTTACTTCAAGCAAACTCATAAGAACATACTTGTTTGATTCCTCGAGTCCATCCACAGGGCTGACTTCAAGAGCCTTGAGCTTTTTATCCAAAGCCTGAAACACAAGTGACAAAATCAAAACTAGAATTAGAGGGCACATTTGTGACACGCAAGCACGGGAGTTCACCTTCAATAGTGAAAGTAAGCCAGGCAAGCAACGCTATATACCCCAACGAAGGAAACGAAAAAAAAAAAAGGTGCAAGCTGTGTACCGAAAAGCACCGCAACGAGTCACTTTCTCCCGCGCAACGGGCCATGATGTAACTGAGAATTCTTTTATTAGCCGAACGCGGGCAGAGTAAACGGTCGAAAGTCCATTCAACTCGGGGAAAAATCGCGCGGCCCGTAGCCCGCGGGAGTCGTTTCACGGACTCGTGCGCGCCATTTTTAAGGTTAAGACGCAGCTCCCGCAGGAGGCTCCAAAGCCGCGGACCTGACTAAATGCTCCGAAACTCCTCGCTCATCGCTTACCCCCGACTCTTCCATCTCCTCCCAGCTCTCGAAGACGTCGTCGACGGCCGACATGTCCGCTGGCCAGCCCAGGAGTCCGGGGAAGGTGGTCCCTTTGGCGTCGCCCGATGCGTGGCGTGGCGACGAGGAAGGCGACGGCAACGGCTGCACGGGGAGATCGAGCGGCCACGCGGATCGTAGGCCTCGGCCGAGCGGACGCAGGAGAAAAGAGAGAGGCTGCACGGCCACCGCCAGTACGATCGGATCGCTCCTCTCTTTCTCTCTCTCTCTCTCTCGCGCGCGCTCGCTCGTACGATCGCGTTCCTCGCCGAGACGCGGGTCTTGCCAACGCACCTTTATCCCATAATAACACGCATCGATTTATCTGCCTGCGCGTCCAATGCTTGACTGGTACGCCCACGATCCAACTTATTAATAATCTTTTAGGATTTCTTCGTACCCTTGGATTTTATACTTATTTTCTTCGAAACCTTCGCCTATTGGTCAGGCACAAATGTGAATTCTTATAAGTATATTTGTTGTTGTTGCCTTTTATACAAGTTCGTCGACGATATAGATTTGTAATACAAAATTATACTGTATAGTTTGTTTCCGGAATGATTAGAATAATCAATAATTGTTTAGATTTATCCGAAGATCTTGAGCTTAAAGACAGTGGGAAAGTTGTGTGTTTTTGTATACCTGGAACTAAGAAAATATTTTTTAGTTTGAGTGATGATTTAAATTTTGATAAAGATCGATTATTTTTACCTTTACAATTTATGAAAAACCTAATTCAAATAAGAAATTATGT
The DNA here is from genome assembly GCA_035582955.1 of Sycophila texana. NCBI lineage: Eukaryota > Metazoa > Arthropoda > Insecta > Hymenoptera > Eurytomidae > Sycophila > Sycophila texana. The sequence continues at coordinate 5,423,633 of JAWWEN010000048.1, forward strand.
TGGCAAAATGAATGAATTTAGTGCGCATGCACCGATGTTATTATTGCTCGATCGGTAATTCAGTTTTTTTTATCAATTCCGTTCGAATCGAAGTTGAACTTGAACAGTAATGCAGAAGGCGATTTGTCGAGCCGTCCGCTCCTAGCCTCCTGCCGTAAATTTTTTTATATTTTTTGTAATTCGAGATGATAAAAACAAAAATGTGGAGCAGATGATCCAAATGAAAATAACAAGACAGCTGTTAATGTGAAGCAAAGATTCACTTTCTTTTCTATACAGTATTTCCTTACCAAGATGAGCGAAATGGAGTGGTAAAAATATATAATTTTTTAATGTTGTATAAAAATATTATTAAAATTTTCTAATCTATTTGGATCTGTCTTTCACGAATGTTTTAACATCACATTTAATTGTCTTATTTTTACAGGTTTTCTAGACCAATTGATTATGAAGTTAGGAGAGCTTTAAATTTAGAAGAAGCAAATGATCATCCACTTAAACCAGTTACTGTTATGGTGCATACTATTGAATTTATTTAATCAATTAAGTTTGTTTAGTACTAACATTTAATAATGAATTCATAGGTGATGGAGGGTCGGAGTGCAATCAGAAGGGGTACATTAAAAAGTGCCACAAGTACCAGCTCTTCTACTAGAACTCCTACGCCTACGCAATCTTCAGTTCCTGTAAATATAGGTTCGATAGTTGATCCATTGTCAAGTCATTCATCTTTAGATGGTTCCGATCCTCTCACACAGTTTGTTAGAGAAGAAATGGATCCTCTTTCAAAAATGGCATCAGATGAGGTATATTCACAGAAAAAATAAAACATTTAAATTTTTAAATTAAAGGTGTGATTAATGAAAGAAATATTTAAAATCTCACAGTGGGACTACTCAGCTAATGCAACAGCAGTCGGTAGAAAAGTAAAGGATAAGTTAGATGAAATTGTAGAACCATGGGCATCAAGAAAAGCTACTGTACTCAATAAATATACTACGCTAGAAAAATTATCAATTGTTACAAGTTTTTTACCTGGTGGAGAGAAAGGTATATATACCATTATATATTTTTATGTTAAAGTATTAAATCATTTATTTAAAATTTATTTTATTTAGTCGTAATGAAAGTTCAACCAACTGGATCTTTAGTTGATAAAGTGAAAACAAGATTGGAACAATTAGATGATTTTGAAGATGGTTCAGTTAGACAAATGCATGGTTTAACCCAACAAGAGTACATGGTACGAATAGAACAGTTAAATAATGAACTTGTACATGCATGGCATTCTGACTACAGAGTTAAAGCTTTAAAAATTGCTATCCAAGTAAGATTAATTATTTGAATATATTTATTTTTCTGTTTATTTGAATTCTAATTAACAATATTTTTGTTTAGTGTGCAAAACTTCTAGTAGATACATCAGTAATCTCCTTTTATCCAAGTAAATTTGTACTTGTAACTGATATTTTAGATATATTTGGAAAATTAGTGTATGAAAGACTGAGAGTGAAAGCAGAATACATTAAGTAAGTATTAGTAAAAAAATGATAAAAATTTGAATAAATCCTTACATCATTTTTTTAATCAGACCTGGAAGTAAAACTCCTACAAGTTTACCAGACAATTTCACACCTGATATGGTTCCTGAAAATGCAAAAGAAACGTGCCAAAATTGGTTTTATAAAATAGCATCTATAAGAGAATTGGTTCCTAGACTTTATGTTGAAATGGCAATAATAAAATCGTACAGTTTTTTAACAACAAGGTACCATAAAAAGTATTTAGCAAAATAATATAGAAACTTGTAGTATATTATTTATGTAACATTCAAATTTGATTTTAGTGAATTTAAGACAGTGTTGATGCGAATCACCAAAATGATTAGAGGAATTGGTGATCCTTTAGTTGCAGTGTATGCTAGGTGCTACTTGTGTCGCGTAGGTTTTGCTCTAAAAATCTCGGATTTAGATTTTGTAAAAGAAAATTTTTATGACTTTCTTTATACATATCGACAACTTTTTTCACAATCCGTAAAAAGTGAATTAGAAAAACAAAATTTTTGCCTACATTCATACTTGAATCTGTATACACCAGCTTTAAATTGGATTTTACAAGTGTTGGCGGCGACTGCAACCGAAAATCTCTTGACAGAAGTCCTTAATCGTTGTAAGCAACAACCAAACAGGTAGATTGGTTTGACGTTTAATGTCTTATAATCAAAATATAAAATTAAATATAATCAATGCTTTTTTAGTGGGCTACTGTTAAATACGATTTTAACATCTTTTAAACCAATGTATATAGTGTTACGTTCAATGGAATTTGTTAATTTAATAGAAACATGTCAAAATAATGGTAATGTAGAAGAAAATTTAACAATTTTTTTCATATAAATAAATTTTGTAATTTAAAAATTAATACATTTTTATTGTTATTACTTTGCAGGATATCCTCAATATCTTTTGTACAAAAGTTTAGGCGAATGTTTACTAAAGGAAGCTCCACCAAAAGAAGATAGTCAACAAATTTTAAATACTGTGTGGAAGTATATGAAAACATTGAAAGACTCCACAAAATTTATGCACGTAATGGAAGTGTGGATTCAATTTACCGTCGTTCATTTTTCCGTAAGTCTCATTTATAGAAAATAAAAAAATAATTTTTAATTTGAAAATTAATTAATTTTTTTTTCAACAGGCCAATGAAATTAATTTATTTTTGGGAGAAATTATAAATCATCTTGGTCCAAGCAGAACTTTTGAATACTTTTATCCGCAACTTCAAAATATTGCCGAAAAAATCGTTGCTCATACCCAAGATTTTGAATCTTTATTAACAATGGTAAATTAATTTAACAATCTTTCCTGACAAAGAATGAATATTTTTTTAATAAACTAAAAATAAACACTTTTTCAGGACAATTTTTTGCCACTGATAGATCTTTTTCAAAAAGAAAGCATAAAGGTAGAAGTATGCAAAACAGTTGTGGAAGGTCTGAGTAACCAAAACAACCCAATTGTAGATCCAATTATGATTAATGCTCTCATGTTTATTATGAGAATAATGCACGATTCAGTCAGGTACATTTTTTAACATCAATAAAACGAAACATTTTGTACAAGCATTGATACATTCTTACATACTACTGATATATATTTCAGCGCTCTTACAGTGGAAGACGAGAAAAGACAAATAGGCCAATTAATATGTGGCCTTATTCAACGAGTCGATTATGGTCGGGATTTCGAAAAGCAATTAAACTTTTATGTGGAAGCCCGCGCTGCTTTTCATAATCTTGACATTGTGCATATGCAGCTTGTACAGGTAGAGTGTTGTCAGAAAACATTGTCCAAAAAATTTAGTACTTATATACTAAGTACCTAATCTCTAAATACGTTCATTTCTTAATTCTTTTGTTTATTTTTTTTTTTTTTTCAATTCTTAACGTTTTTTTTTTATAAATTTCAGTGTGTAAATAGACTATCCATTGATACTAGAAAAATTGTCCGAGGACACCACACAAGGCGGACGTCGGCTTTTGTGCGGGCATGTGCCGCTTTCTGTTTTATTACGATTCCCTCTTTGACTTTAGTTCACACAAGGCTTCAATTGTATTTATTGTCAGGGCAAGTAGCTCTTCTCAATCAATGTTACGGCCAAGGTAAAAGCTATTCTTTTGATTTACTTTATACATTTATTAGAAATATCATCACGTCGCTTGCATTCCTCAGCTGATGCCTGTTTCAAAGCTGCTTTAAGTTTAGTACCTGAAATGCCGAAAATGTTAGAGATCGACGGACGAAGCAAAAGTTCAGAACCGTATTTACTCTCGTATCTGTCAAATTTCCTTTCAACTTTGTTAGTTGTTCCGGTAAATGATGAAATATTTTATCAAATTGTAAAATTACAAAACCATTTTTTTAATATTTCTTGAAACTTGCAGGATAGTCCAGAACATGGTGTGCTATATTTAATGAGAGGCCTTCTTAACGCAGTTCAACGATGTCTTGACGAAAATACTATGACGAAGTCGCATCTGTACCTGAGAGTACTCGACCTGCTATCTACAGTAACGCAAGAGACTTACCCTTATCATATTGACAAGGTAAATATGCATACATGTTACCAGATTTTTACTTAATAAATAATTCCTAAAACCGTTATCAACAGGTTGACTCCAATGACAAACTTTATGGCTCGGATAAAAAATTTATCAGCGAAGTCAATAAAATATGCTCAAAAGTTTTGGAAGAACTGTTAAGTCACTTGAAGTACATGGGTACCGTCGATCAATTAGACAAACAATCTGCTTTAGCTCTTGAGCTTTTTATTCACATGGTCGCAAGGGCGGATCTGACTAAACCATCCTTATCACACATAGCTATCAGCCTATGGAATCTGTCTCAGAAACACGGTGGTGTTGATCCTAAATTGAAAGTAAGACACTATTTTTGAAAAATTCCTCTTTTACTATATTTTTATAATTACGTTTGTTTTTTCTAACAATTTCATTACTTATAGCTAAAGACAATGGAATACATGTTACAAAAGAGCCACTTGCCTCAGTTTCAACATTTTGCTGAGATGCTTAAGAAAATGTCCAAGTAAGAGGGAATTTTAAAGTCTGATATGTGTATAATACGAATTCGAAAGACAATGAAGGTTTCTGCAAAGGACCAGTATTAGCATAAGTAACGATTATTATTGTTTAAATTGTTTATGCATCGTAAAAGAAGAATCGAAGAAAACATATATTTGCTGTAAAAAATTTTTATACGCGAAAATTGCAGCAAAACAATTGTAAATTATATCTTTTTAGAAATACAGACTGGTTTGTCCAGTAAAAGCATACAAAAATTTCTTATATTTTATAACCGAAGCAGATGCAACAAAAAAAAACGCTAATCGACATTTCGTATAAAAATTTATATACAAAATATTGGACATAAAAATTTACACCATAAAACTTAAACGACAGTTCATACTTTAAAACTAAATTAGCAAAAAAACTAAAATATTATTAGTCTATAAGGGCAAGTACATTAAAAATTGAAAAATATAGATTATCGAACTTGGTACACTGCTGTAAAAAAGTAAATCTCGGCGAATACTCATGACTGTTGAACTAATCGTTATCATTGTTCTAAAATGTTTGCGTGTATGGAAGACCCTGGATTGTTGAAGCAGGCGCGAGTTCCGCTTACTCCTTGAGAATAGATCGCAAGTTGTCGAGGAATATATTTGCATGATATTCGGTGAAAGTAAGAGCGGGTCGAAGTCGAACAGCGTTACTTCCGCAACCACCAGCTTGAATTCCTGAAAAGTGAAGTAAAATTAATGATTTCACGTGAAATCGTTATTCAATCATTTGATATATCAATTTACTTTTTTATACTTAATGTTTGTAAAAATCTACAAACAATTTTTCAATTCAATTAAGGAAAATGTATAAACTTCAAGAAGACGTAATGTGGAGTTTAAAGAAAAGAATCAAGCGACTCACCTTTCTTCAGTAACTTTTTCAACACAACGTCTCGAAGTTCGGATGAGGCGCAGTTGAAGGCGATGAAAGTTCCTCGACCGCGTGAAGAATCGATCGAATTTGAAAATTCGTTTTCCAGTTTCTGTAGTTGGTCCAACGTGTAGTTACCAACTCGGGTTACTCTGTCCAGCAAGTTTTCTTTCAGTATCACGTCAACGATCGCTTCCAGAAGAATAAGTTTGCTTGGATCGCCCATCCACGTGTTGAATACACGGTACGATTGTTTTGGCCTGAAACGAAGGACTTATTCAGCTCCGAAATAAAACTTTCTTTGTATAGTAACGTCAGTAAACCTGTCAACGTAAAAATCAACTTTCTAAAAATTAACAATAATATTTACTTCATATGCTCGAGGTGATAGTAGCCTCCCAGTTGCATCTTCTTACTGAAGGTGACAACGTCAGGCGAAGATTCGAAATTGAAGTGCTCGTGACACCACATTTTTCCGGTCGGTCCACCGCCTGTTTGTACCTCGTCGATTAGCAGAGCGGCTTCGTGCTAAAAATTTCGAATAACAATTAATTTCGATTAATCGCGTCGTCCGTGTACGATCGTTGAAAGTATCATCGAACCTTTTTAACGATTTGTTGAAGTTTTTGGAAGAAGTAAGGCGACGCGTGGTTATCACCGCCCTCGGATTGGATAGGCTCGACGATTAATCCGGCAACAGGAACTTTTTTCTCTTTCGCAAACTTTACAAACAGTTCATCCACCTGCGATTCAATTACATCTTTTACTACGTGCTTTCATAAAATTGGACTAAAGATTTACACTTAAGTGTATCAACATAAGATTTTATGTTTGTTTTAGAAAAGTGTACCTTAGCCAAGCATCGATCATCCTCTTCCTTATTCTCGCGCTCATTACTTTTAAGTGGATATTTGTAACGAGGGAAGGGTGCGATCGGCCAGTCGAACGCCGGCACATCCATTTTATGGATATACTTGCTGTGCGTCGTAGAAAGCGAGCCCAGGGTCCTGCCGTGAAAAGCTCCTGCAACAATTTATTCAGCAAAAATGTTACAAATACAAATAAATTGTTTATGCAACTCTGTACGTAAAATCAGCATTTTACGCCGTCGTTGCATAAAATAGGGCTCGACACTCGTGCTAAAATTGATTCTCGAACTCGTGTGTTTATCACCTTTGCTTCGCTTGGACGCTAAAGTCACCCCCGTCCGAGAATCAACTTTTACGCACTTGTATCGAAATAACTATTTTTCGATCACAATTTAGATGAAGTTTAAGTATAGAGTACCTTCGAACGACATAATAGCGTATCGCGGTGAGCCGGGAATTTGGTTTATCATGCACGTCTCCATTTCTTCCTTGGTAAATGGCGCGCCGTGCCTTTGCTTCTCGGCGTACCAAATGAATATGTTTTTGAAAGCATTTTCGTTCGAGCACGAGCCGCACATCATGGTCGTTATGTGCGAGAAACCAGGAGGAGCTACCTTTAGAGTTACAGAACCGTGCGATTACTTTTTTTAAATGATGTTCACTAAAAAAGTTCATTTAATTGGTCAATCAAAAGGTGTACGTACTTCTTTTCTGAGCAATACTTTGTGCATCTTTTCAGGCCAGTCTTTGTTCGGGAAGACGCCGAGTGCCGGTCGATTTGCTATAATTTTCTAAAAATAAAAAAAAAACGAATTAGAACCGCTTAATGTATCAAATAATTCGAATTAATTGAGGAGATTCTGTTACTGGATATACGTGTTACACCGAGAAAAAGTATTGTAAAAATTACTATCTGTACGGGAACGCGACCACAGACTGGACTCTCAGATAAAAACTTCGTACTTTACAATAAAATTTTCCATAAATATAGTACTACATTTTCCTAAATTGTAGTATGCAGAATAGCAAAGATAAATGAAAAAACCAAAAATGTAAATAAAAGTAGATATTTAAGAGTTGAGTTAACGAAGAACAAGTTAAACTATAATGTAAGAGATAGCGAAAAATAGTGTAAAATAGTTAAAAGTAAAAGTGTAAAACCGCTATAAAAACATTGTAAAATATATATGTGCGATATTCTACGGAAATAGACAAACAACTGGGGTATTAAAAATAAAAAAAAAAATTTTGAAAGCACACCTACGGGACAAGT
>JAWWEN010000048.1:5434171-5448716 GCA_035582955.1 Sycophila texana
GTTGTTTAACATTTTTAACATCAAATTAATATAAGCAACATTTCACCATATTTATTTAAATTGCAGATCTTCTTCAAGTAAAAAGAAAACATGAGAATTAACGAAATATTGTTAATTAAACAGAAAGCATATAGAAAACAACTATTAAGAAGTAATTATTCTACACCTTGCAACATTATACCAACAATCTACTGGCGATTTTCTCAATAGTATAATCAACGAATTCCTATATTGTCTGACGTTCAAGCAAGAAAAAAAGACAAAATCTGCATGCCGCGGACAGTGTAGTAGTACGTACGCCCACCCACGCGATCAGCTATTTTTACTATAAACAGGGCGGCTGATGCATCGTTGTCCGCGGCGCGAGCTGGCGCAAATCATCGTCCGGTATTTCCGGCTACGCGTTGCAGCAGCTTCGGAAGAAAACAGAGCGAGCAGCTGTCATCCCGTTCGAATAAGCCGGAGCGAGAGAGAGAGACAGAACGAGAGGGAAAGCCTGCAGTATAGAGAGAGTCAGGGCGACGGATGTCGACACGTCACTGCGGCGGTCCCGCGTGCACACACATGCGTATCGCACCGCACAGCCTGCGACTGAGCCGCTCCATTCATGCCGCTCGCGCACATTACCTTACGCCAGCCACACACGAACGGAGCCGCGCGTCTATATATATATACACTATGGTATAGTTATAAGTAGTAGTGGAAATCGACGGCACACTCGTATATACCCTCGCTCAGCGGCACTCTTCCTTCCTCTCTCGGCCTCGCGCTCTGTTTATTCGCGGCAGGCCGCCCAGAGTGTCAGTGCTCCGCGCTCCGTGTGTTCTCCGCTCGTATATAAAAGTTATATAGTCATATCGGAGTACTCGGCCGCGTCGTATATCGGTGGACGTGATATCGCGGCTCCCGCGCCCGAATCGCCGCGTCTGGAGTGATAGTGTCCGCGCCGAGGGGCGACGGAGAGGGGGAGCATACGCGGGGACGCACCTTCGAGCGGTAATAGCGCAGCGCGCCTCGGGCATGGCCTCCTTATCTCTGCCGCGAGTTCTCCAGCCCAAGAAGACCAACCTCGTTGTCGAGCGGGAGCACTTCGAGAAGTTCCAGGTAAGAACGGTGCGGGCCTCGCCGCCCCCGCGTAATTTCGTATCGCTCACGCGGATTATTTTTCTCTTTCGGTTGGTTTGTCACCTCGCATGCCGGACCTTTGTATAGGTGCGATACGTTTTCGAGTATCTTTTGCCGAAAGAATGCAACCTTTAGACGAGAGGCGTAGGGTACTTGCCTTATAACGTTGCCTGTAGCGAAATATCGAGCTTGCACTTGTCTTTGTATCCTTGAGTTTTATTCTGCTGGTGCTTTATTTATTAAGAGGCAATGAAAAGTATTCAAGTATAAATGACACTCTTCTATGTAGTACAGCAGAAGAATGTATAAGCGTACTTTAATAACTTTTTCAATGTGCTTATACTTGTTATTTCTTACATTTTGTTTGCAAAATAAAATAGGTAGATTAGAGTGAGTTTCTTTCAAATATTAATGCCGTTTTATACTCTAAGGGTACAGAATAGTTAAAGAAATATATTTTATTTATTTTATTTTTTTTTTTTATACTTAGCTTTGCAGATAATGCATGTCACCAAAATAACCTTTGACGCAGTACTGTAAAGAATTTGGGATGAGGAATAGACCATTAAGCAAGAAATTTTTATGTGATCTAATCTACAAATTATCTTACTCAACTATCTTACTTTGCCATATTGTTTATTGACACATTGCACTGCTAACATGTCTGCCTTAGCATTTAATGACAAGCAAATTCATCAATTGGTGAGTTCAATTAATTCAAATTAATACTGCATGCGTGTAGAATATAATATAAATGTACACGTTATTTAAATTCTATCGATACTGAAAGTATTTATTAATTTTTTTTTCAGAATATTAGCATAGCAAAAGCTGTGAATCCATCGGAGACAAAAGTTAAAGAAAAACATGTCCGCAGTATCCTTTTTAAATATTACTTAATATTTTTTATTTGAAAATTTAAATATATATTTCATTCATTGTGCATTAAATTTTTCTTAATTATTATAAAGTTGCTATCATTGGTACTTTTCAAGAAAAAGGTGGAACTATTTTTTGGTCGTGTATTTTACGACAACCAGTGCAGGAAAATCGAATTGTGGCTTGGAAATTTTGTCATGTACTACATAAAATACTTCGAGAGGGTCATTCTCAAGTAATCCCAGATTCACAGCGTTATCGAGGAAAATTAAAAGACATTGGCAACTTATGGCAGCATTTGCGAGATGAATATGGCAGATTAATCCATCTTTACATACGTTTGTTAATAACAAAATTGGAATTTCATGAACGCAATCCTCGAATGCCAGGAAATCTTCAAGTTACTCCAGAAGAGCTTATAGCTATTGGAGAAAATGATATTAATGTCTAGTATGTATTAGTACTATTAAATACTAATATTGATTCGATTTAATTAGTAAATGAATTGTAATTACTTTTATAGCTTCCAAATGACTGTTGAGATGTTTGATTACATGGATGATATTCTAAATCTGCAACAAGCTGGTAAGTTTTTATAAAATTTATTTTTGATGTATTTTTAAAAAAAGGTAAGTTAAACTGTACAAGTATTAATTGTGAATAAATTTCAGTATTTGGATCCCTTGATTTATCGAGATCCAATTCTATGACTCCATGTGGACAATGTCGGCTTGCTCCATTAATTCCATGTGTCCAAGATGCATCCCAACTTTACGATTATTGTGTTAAAATGTTATTTAAACTACATAGCACTCTTCCTGCTGATACCTTAACTGGTCATCGAGAACGTTTTGTTAAACAGTTCAGAGATTTGAAAAATTTCTACAATACAGTAATGCATATGCATTACTTTAAGCATCTTATCACTATACCAACTTTACCTGAGGTAAGATAACTTGAAACCAAAATTCTAAAACAGAAACTCTTAATTCTAAATTTATTCATCTAAATTTATAATATTATTTTTGCCGACAACAGAATCCACCAAACTTTTTAATACAATCTGAATTAGGAACGTATGTGACGCCAGTAGTAGTATTACCAGCTGAAGAACCAATTGACACTGAAGGAGCTTTAATTGATACTTCAGATACTAATTCATTACCAGGGGATCAGTTAGATGCTACTCATAATGGTTCAATATCACCTGATGCCTTGGCTGAGAGGTACTCTTTGCTTTGCTTTAATTTTACCTAAAATATTCAAAATTTTAATAAATATAATATGTTAAAATTCAAAATTCATTTTTAGAGACAGTCTGATTGAGCATTTTCATCACGAAAACGCAAGACAACGACAAGAATTACAACATTTAATGACTGAACACCAACACATGGTTGGTGACTTACGAAATCGCGTTCTAGAGCTTGAGTCAATACTTTCAGCTAAGGTAATAAGATTAACCATTGTTATTACACAGGCACAATGCCCATTAAGACTAAAAGGAATATATTTCTAGGGGAATGAAATACTACAAGAAAAACAGGCTGCTCAAGATTTATCCAAGCAAAAAGAAGAAATATTTTTACAATTCACTACTTCTGCAGGTTTGGACATTTAAAGACTAAAATTCTAGTAATGTATGTTCGACGAAACTTGACTCATTCGAAAAATTTTCAAAAAATGTCTATCTAACTACGAAAGTGTTAAAAAAAAAAGATAAAGTATAGACAAAAAAACATCTCTAACGTTTCCATTTTTTGAAAACATTGAAAACGTTCCGAATGAATCAAGTTACGACGAGTGTGCAGCAAAAAAGCAAATTTTAATTGAAATTAACTTTTTAGAGAGAAGTAAAGTATTAGAAGAAAAGTTTCAAAAACTTAAAGAAGTTTATACAAAATTACGAGAAGAACACGTAAATTTAATAAGAAAAGTAAGAATTCAATATTGTTTATTAAAGAAAATCTATTTTGAACAATTTAGGTATTTAATTATCTTACAACTCTAATTATCTTTTTAGAAAGCCGAAGTTGATAAACAACTAGGAAATATGAAATTAAAATTGGATCAATCTGAGAGAAAATCTCAGGAAGCTGAACAACGGCTTCAAGAGCAAATTCAGGGTCAAACAACAGTTGAACAGGAGGCCCAACGGGTTTTACAGGCACGCGCGGATCTGGAAGAAGTTAGAAGGGAGTTTGACGTTGCAAAAACAGAAAATTTGGTACTGATTTTTTAAATATAATCTACTGTAATTTTTGTAAAAGAAATTCAATTATAATATAACAAAAAATATAACTTTTTCAGAGTCTTCTTGCGAAAATCGATTTTATTACATCCGAAAAGGCTTCCGTGCAGGGAGAGCTGCACGACTTATCGGTGCAGAAGGAGGAGTTAGAAATGAAAATAACGAATTTACAGGTTGAGGCTGAGCGTTCTCTCGCGCAAGTGAAAGCTGACTCAGATGCGGCCTTGTACGAATTACTTTGTAAGTCAATGATGCTGAAAGAGCAAAGATAAAAGAAATATCTTCCACGTTTAAAGCAGACAAATTTATCGAATAAGTACTACATTCTGAAAATTATATGTTGCAGTAATTTGTTTGTCGGAAGCGGAAGCAATTTTGCAGAATGCAATGCAAGTCGTTGATAATCCAGCCGTCTCAGCAGTAACATGTACACCCGAATACCTTGGAAGTTTGGTAAAGCCTACGGACGAAGCTCTGAATGACTTAAGTAATGCGTACAGCAATTACATGACAGATCCCTCGCAAAGAGGACAATTAATGCGCAATGCCTTTAATACTGCGCACACCCTCGCTACATATTTGATGCAGGCTAAATTTACTTCAAATACATCGAAGGATATTAGTTTTGGAGATAGTATGTATTTATTTATTGACAGATTTGATACTTAACCGGTATACCGATTTTTTTATCTACTTAAACAAGAAAATTGTTAGTATTTTTATTAAAATTGAATGTTTTTTTTCAATTAACAAGTTATTTTTAATAATCTAAAAGACAACATGGAAAAAATAAATATCAAGATAAATATTTACTTCAAAAATAAATTTATTGATTAGAGATTCAGTAAGATTAAAAAGTTTAACTCTGCTACATTATTTTTATCGCGGGAAATTCCATCGCTATTTGCAAATGACTAAGTGGATCACCTTTCTAAATATTTCAGACATTTAATAAATAACTTTCTTCTTGAACTAATTTTTCATAGTCGTTAATTTAATGTTCGGTATTTTCCCATGAAAACGGAATGATTTATTGTTTTCGCACAGGATTGACGGACGAATGCAAGCAGCTGGGATCCCAGGGTTTAATCATGATGAGCTACATAAAAGAAAAGTCGACTTCAACCGTGGAACAGGTACAAGTAGTAAGAAAACAATTGGAGAAGATTTCCGGCCTCGCAGATTCTCTGTCCAAAGTTCTAGGCAACGCTGAGGTCATTGGCGATTTGGTTGAAAATGAATTAGCCAGCATGGATAAGGCCATCGAGGAAGCTGCTGCCAGAATTCAGGTACCCTATTGGTTCTACCATTTATTCATAAATGCTTTTAATTTATATCAGTGTATGAATTAGTCTTTTATCTTATCTGTCACTGAAACAATTGCAGCTTATCGAGACGCTAAGCCACCAGGCTAGCCTTTTTCTACGTGCTTATACCTATAAGGTTTAATTAAAGAAAGAAAAGTACTATTAAAATAGATAAATTGTTCTGCGATTAATTTTTTAATTATTACGCATTTTGAATTATATTTATCTAAGATTTTAGACATAAGTTTTCAAAAATCAGTATAAATGCAAATATCGATAGTAAATTAAATAAATAATATAATTATAGATATTTTACAGTTATGAACGTTTTTAATTTTTCGAATTTATATAGAAAATATGATAAGCATTAATTTGGTTAAGATTACAAGATAATGATTTGCTTTAATTATTTCTCAAAAAAACAATTAATATCTTTTACTTATAAAGTAAGTGTATGTAGAATAAAAGCCACGCTTATGCGCATTACTTTCACTAGTGATCCCACCTCATAGTAGGTTCTGGAAACATTTACGTTAACGTACTAGAAAATTTAAATGAAGTTTTCTTATTTAGTTAATATTTTTAGAAAAATCGAAATATGATATGGATTTTGATAATTATTTTTTAAAATTTGCTTTATCGCATTAATATACATATAGTAACGGATAGTAATTTCAATTATACGATTGTAAATTAGTGTAATTCAAAAATGTATTGGTTATTTCGATTTTAAATAACAGATGACTTAAAATAATATTTAAATTTAATATTCAATCATCTTTCAAATGATATTAAAAATTATGCAATACTTCGCGAATATTCGCAGGTCGCGAGAGAAACATTCTAGAATTTATTAAATATGCTGCCATATGCATACATCGAATCAAGTTATTATCATATCAACTTAACAGCTGAACCTATTAATTTTATTACGTATAAGTTTATCCTTAAATACAATATTTAAAAATAAAATTATAAAAAAATCACACTGATGTTAAAAATATATAATGTTTTGGCAGGAAATGTTGGACAAATCTCGAGCTGCGGATTCCGGCGTAAAATTAGAGGTGAACGGAAAAATTTTGGACTCCTGTACCGAGCTGATGCTAGCCATCAGAAATTTGGTGAAAAAATCCAGGCTACTGCAAATGGAAATCGTTGCTCAAGGAAAGGGTACTGCTTCCGCTACAGAATTTTACAAGCGCAATCATCAATGGTCCGAGGGTTTAATCTCGGCTGCCAAAGCCATTGCGATGGGTGCAAATTTCTTACTGTAAGTAAGGCTATCCTAAGAAACAGCCGATCGATCTGCTCAATATTTGAGAAAAAACAAAGTTATTAACATATTAATCGTTATACAATCGTCAGAATCTAGGTTGTTTAAATTTAGAATTTTAAAAATAAATCGAGTTAAATGAGTTTTTTTCCATGAATGAAAAATGGAACTTTTATTACAGCGAGGCGTCGGATAAAGTAGTCTCTGGAAATGGGAAATTTGAACAGCTGGTCGCGGCTTCCCAGGGCATCGCTGCGTCCACCGCACAGCTGGTCGTCGCTAGCAGAGTCAAGGCCGATCGTAATAGCACCAATTTGTCGGCACTATCCGAAGCATCTCGGTTAGTCACACAGGCTACCGGTAGTGTAGTCGCAACTGCCAAAAGTTGCAGCCAGCTTGTCGAGGATAACGGTAAATATTTTTGGCGATATTTTAAAGCGCGTAAAACCTGATCGCAAAATACAAAAAAAGGGCATGACATTTCTATTTTTAATGAAATTACAGAGGACTTGAATATATCTGGATTGAGCCTGCACCAGGCAAAGAGATTAGAGATGGAGGCTCAGGTGCGCGTTCTCGAATTGGAGCAAGCTTTGGAAACTGAACGATTGAAACTGTCCGCCTTGCGTCGCTACCATTATCAGATGGCCGGTGAAAATGAGAGTTGAAAGCCATATAAATGGTTTATAATAATAATTATTATTATTATTATTATTATTATTATTATTATTATTATTATTAATGAAGAGAAATCCGAAAAATACATGATAATTTGTAAATATTAGAGAGAGAGAGAAAGTGAGGGAGAGAACGAGAGAGAGAGAGAGAGAGAGATAGAGAGATCGAAAGAGAGAACATTTTTTCCAACGAAAATTGTACAATTCCTGAGACTTTGCTGATACGAATTATTTTACCCAGGCCAGTCTATTGGTTGTTTGCCTTCTATTTACGATGAACTATATAAGGAGAAACCAATTTGAATTGAATGGCTTAATTGTGCATCCTTTAGAGCATATGAAAAAATATCTTTTATAATTTTAATAAGATTTTGAAATACTATGAATAGTAATCATAGAAACTGATGATCAATTTTTTATTCAAATAACATAATATTTACGAGTTGATTATTTTTATTCAATCGTAACTAATATTGTAACTGCAACTTAAATCTTTTTTAATCTTAAACATATTAAAGATTTTTTTTTATCTTTAATAATATTATTTTCTGACGCAATAAAAATAATTGGTTTTTCTTTTTTAATTATAAAAGATTTATGCATCATATTTCTCTACTATATTTACAATTATATAAAATTTAAACTAATATTTAGTAACAACTTTTGAGTATAAATGAGCTAAAAAAGATACCTTTATATTCAAAAACAAGCATAATTATATTTATTAGTATTATATTTTTATATCATATATAGCAGATTCATATTGACGTTAACGACAAACTAAAGTTAATTTTGTTAACTGTATCTACTTATTAACTTGCTATTACATTTATTACTTTTCGTAAATTGATTTCTTAAATTCGTTTAATATATTAGTAATGAGACTATAAAGTAAGCCGTTATAATTTATTGTTTGCAAATAGGTATACAAATGCTGGCATTTAATCGGATAATTATTATACGAATCAAATCATTAATTTTTTAAATGATGTGCCTTCTAAGTTACTTTACGTTTAATCGTAAAACTTTTTTATGATATACAAAAAAATTTATGGATAATGATGCAGTATAATATCAGAAAATACCGAGTATTTAAACGAAATTGTAACAAAATGCGTACTATAAAAAACTTTTGATACAGCTGTCCAAATATGTACACCTAAGATTTTACACAGTAGTATTAAAAATTGCATCATAGTTATATTCAAATGAATTGTGACATGATACTTTAAAAAATTCGATAAAAATAATCGATCTTTTTATATACATGAATATGCTATATAATGTATTTATTACGTCATCCTGGTCAAATTAGTATAATGATGAAAACCTGTTTATCAAAGCAAACTTGCGATTTCTTTTTTTTTTTTTATTTGCAAATAAAAGCAAGTAAAATAATCAAAATAAAATGTGTTATTGATAAAACAAAGCGAACCCAATGTTCACCAATATATGAAATGTTTAAATAATAGAAGTCGTTCACATTGCGACTTATTGTATCCCAAAGAAGTTGTGCACACTTTTGATGTTCGCTTTGATCAATGAATTTTAATGAAATGTCGACTTCACAACAGAATAAACTATTTAATGGTGCATTGGCTTTGAATGTGATTAAACAGTAATGTTACACTGAAGTTTATTAAAAAAAAATATCTTTTAGTATTTACAAGTATGAGAAACATGAAAAATATAAGAATGTATCTTTTAATGTTACCGTTATCTACAGTACAAACAAGTTCTTCTTATATCCAGTGTAAGAGAAACGATTTTCCATCCTGTTTTGATTGACAACAATACCAGTTGATACAATAAAAATTGCTAATTTACACTAGCGAATGTTTAGTTAACTATTTTCCAGCCCATGTAATTATAACTGTAAAAGATATTATTGTGCATTGGTAATACATTAAATTTATAAAATTCTGAATTTCAGGATGATCATTTTAGATGAGAGGACTAATGTTGCCTAATATATTTTGTATGCAAGTATTGGAATATATTATATTTATGATTACTTGAAGTTTATTATTCATTCAAAATAATTTTAGACATTGAATGTAACTTATTATTAATCGTATAATGCAAAAAAAACGAATATTTCTTTATTTTTCATAAATAATTGTCAAAACAAATTTTATAAATTCTTCATCACTTAAAGCAACTGGAACGTACAAAATTAACTAAAAAAATTAAATTTAGAATACACGAATCAACATGTCAGGAACTTAAAAAATTTAATGTATAACAAATATCGCGCTTGGTCTTATTGTATAAAAATATCGCATAAACAATATATCACGGAATTTTCGTAATAATAATTTTTTATTACGCAAAAAAAAAACATGAAAATTTTACATTCTTACTTATGGAACTTTTCTCTAATGCACCTGCTTTCAAAGAACAACTTCGAGATATATATATTTTTCTTTCGATATTTGTCTATCACACTGAGTATCTGTTTATAAGACAATATTTGGGAAAAATATGTGTGTATATGCATTATATGCGTACATAAATAATACAGCGTATATTGCAATTTGTACATTGTTTAATTTTTACGAACAATGTTAATTGCTATATCTTCGTACTTCATAGGACAGTGTACGATGCAAAAATAATTTTATCTGTCTCTGCCTCGAATTAAATATATCTAGGACAATTTCTTCCATGAACCTTTTCAAAATTATTTAGTTAACGATCTGTAAACGATATGACCGTCTATTCTTAATTTTAAATTACTTAACTTTGTTTAGTTTATGTAATGTTGTACCATTTGTATTCTAAAAATTACAATTAAATATTACTGGAAAAATAAATGTACAAAGAAATAAATGTTAGACTTGGTCAATCGTTTAAAAAATAATACTACATTTAATTGTCGTCGCAGTCTGAATTTTTTTTAAAGATTGGCAGGAGCTTTACTAATGTTTTGTTAATTCATTTAGTATCGTAATTTATACACATTTACATTTATACACGTACAAATGCACGAGCATACGCGTCGCCTCCATGTTTCTAACTACGCATGAACATTGGGTGAGGACCTCGAACGCGCACGCGCGTGCACTCATGACTCACTGTATTATCCAGTACAATTATTGAACGCTCGGTTTCGTGGAACATGTAGTTTAAAATTATATCTCGCGACTATATACATAGGCCTTGCGCAGTATCTAATAATAAACTAGATTCACTTTTGGAAAGGTAATTTCCCTTAATACTCTTGAAATGCATTCGCATCCCAAACTTGTTGCTGGTTCACTAGCATGCATACATCGCACTTAACTTCACCGTCATTCTTGGATCCACCTCTCCAACTTTCACTCCTGCGCTCTCTACTCTCACTCTTCTCCCCAACCAATTTCCATTTCCGACATACAAGTATTCTCCCCAACACAGATTCGCCGATACAAAGACGAAATCGGCGTGTGTATATATATAATTAAACTATAATATTTTTAAATCGCGCTATGGCGTTCGTCTTTGAACGTCCAAAAGATGATCACAATGTTTCGTTTAATACGCTTTTGCGCGACGACGCACGCGAGATTCTCCCTTGACTCGACATCCCGCCTCAGTGATGCATGCATTAACCCTCAGCCAAAATCTCGAGGAGTAGCCGCTTCAGGCTGTCGAGGCCCGTGAGGAAGCCGCAGTCGGGACCCTGATGCACCGTGGAATTCGAATTGGAGGCGACGGCATGACCGACGGTCGTATGTGCGAAGTCGATCATGCGCACATCGACCATCGAGTCCTCGACGGCTGTGGGCACGAGGTTCGGTTGGTTCGTCGTCTGGCCAGTGCTCGTCTTCACCTTCAACCGCTTGGATACGCTGGCACAGTCGTCGTCGTCGTCGTCGTCCTCTTCATCATCTTCATCTTCGACGGGTTCCTCGTCGTACAGCCTTAGCCGGTGCCTGTTGTGTCGGTTGCGCTTTAACGGGCATTCGGCGCCGATAGGCAGCATGCTCATGTCAAGGTCGCTGCTCGTGTCCTCGGAGTTGACGACCGTGTGCTGCCCGCAGCAATACTCATCGCCGCTCCCACTGCTGCTGCTACTGCTATTGCTGTTGCCGTATAGCATCCAGTTGTCGGGACCTTGGCCGACAACGCGGTGTCCGCCGATCAGACCGTGAGGCGGAGGATGCTCCATGAAGACTGTCTCCTCATTGACGGGATAAAAGCCCATGGAGTTGTTGGCGCCTCGAGCGGCCGCCTCCCCGAAACCACGGTGCAGCGTCGCCTGGCTCACTTCCTCGTGCACCGACATGTTGTAGTCTGCCGAGTTGTTGCTCGTGTCGGCATCGTAACAGCAGGCATCCGAGTCGTGCGACGTTACCATGTTTTCCATGAAGCTCACATTTGCGGGATCGTCTACACGCACTTGGTATCCCTCGTACACCACCAGCAAAGAACTGAAACGTTTATTTTATTTTTGGTACTCTTGCACAATAAATCAATTAAATCAATAAGAAAAAGACAAATGAAATTCGGTAGGGCTTAGCTGTAGGAAATTTTTGTAAGGCCTCGCTTGATTGTTATTTTTCATTGTCGCGAGTCTCGCTTTTTTTGTGAATAGATCTCTAGTGCGATTTTCTCCCGACCTTACTGTTTTCATGTGAAATAATAGAGGCAGGCGTTTTGACGTCGTTAGCTGCGATCCATTCATGAATAATTTAAAAATCTTAAACATCTTGATTACATTAAAAGATTTTGTTTTAATCTCCCAGTACGGAAGTTTACATCAAATTAGCTTATTTAAATGTGACTTTGTAAAAAAAAGAAATAAGATTAACCTTACTTAAGGTCTTTTGACACAATGATTATTTTAAATTGGCATTTTATGAAAAATTGAGAATTTTAAATAAAAAATTAACACTTCGTTGAAATTATTTTTAATATTCGATTAAAATTGTTAATGCATCTAAAAGACTTGATTAATGATAAAAGTGAAATAAACCTTGGATTAATGCCCGTAAGATAAATCAGCTTGTATATCTGCAAGCGTAGAGATATATGTCGAGTTTGTCAAGACAGCTTCTTAATACATTCAAAACTCGTTTGCGCACTCATACGCACGTGCGAATGCGCGAACATTATCTTAAGCATTACTCAAATGTACAATAAATTATCAATTTGTTTCTGCATAATTCAGCAGGCAATTTTTTTTTAATTTTTATTATCCAGCGAAACTTTCCATTGTACTTATTTTACAGCGACGCTTTCCAAACAATCCAACATGTCAGTGCAATAAAACTGACAAATATTTGCTGCGATACTCGAAGCTTACTGAAATCCTACAATTGATTTAGAACCTCGGAAGGTTTACTTTATTTTATGACATTGAGAATTAGGAAAATCAAAATAAAGTTTGAAAACTTATTAAACAATTATTTCTAAAAAAAAAATTTATTGTATTAAATAGTCACCTAGTAATATTTCAAATGAACCTGCGAAATCGACATAAATTTCAATTCAACGCAGAGAATGCTGCTATAAATAAAGCGAGCGTGCATTGCGTTGCATTTGGCATAAAGAAGGAACAAAGAGTAAGGCGAGAGGAAAAGGGGGGATTTGAAAAGAGATGAGAGAAAAGGAAGAAATAAAAAATCGACCTAAGACTTACCAGGAATAAAAACGATAGCTGCTCTGTCTCTCGATAGCGCGACGCAGTTGCTCTAATCGCGCGATCACTCTGTGTATAACCGACGTTCTCAGACAAAAGCCGTTGTGGAAAAATCTGTAGAGCGCCGCTTTGAAGCCCTCCTCGTTCAGCTCTCTCCCGTAATACTTATCTCGTTTTATATAATGATCCGTATCCGCCTGATACACCTAAAGTGGAACGCAAACAAAGCTAGAGAAATTTCACCCGTTTACGAGGTTTACTCGTTACATTGATGGGGGGACATCAAACGAACCTGCATCCCGCACAGCCGGACCCCGAGCGAGGCCGACGTGCTCGCCGCGCATTTCGCTATCTGTTTGCTGCGCTTCTCGGCGGACGCGTCGTCCCCGTGCTGCCTGGTCCCCATTTTCAAGTCCAGTATGCACGGCTGTGTATATCGCGACGTTATATTCTCTAGTAGTAAAAAATCTGTTTTGCTGATTGTTAAGAAAATATAGCAGGATGTCAGCTTAAAAGCTCGTAACATTTTTCGAGGGGCTATTCACTCTCTGAAATCATGAACCCCCTTGTTATGAAATCATTGAAATCATTTTGAAATTTTTGAAATCAATGTGAATTTATCTTTTAAAATCATTTGAAATCGTGATCTGAAATCGTTTGAAATCATTTCTACCCCTCTCGCACTAGTGAATAGCCCCTCGGAATTTTTAAACTTTAATTTATCTTCATTGCTAGTGCAAGTGTTGTTAAAATGTTCACAAAGGATACATTGTTTGTTCGTCGACGAGTCTAAATGCGTCCCAGACTTAAGTACATCCATGGAACTATTCTTTCTGTGAATCCTCATCCTGAAATTAAATTTTATTGTTAAAATTCAATGAAGAATATTTAGTATATTATAATATGAAACATACTAGTCAATTGTACCCTCAAATTATAAACGATTCAAAAAATGTGTTTAAAAATCGAATCGGTTATTGTGTAATGGAAAAACAGTCAGTTCGAGATACAGACGTAAATAAATATTTAACTTGTTTGTCACTGATTACGTAGGCACTGCTTCTTTTAATACAATCAATTTTCCAAGATGTAAGTAGTTGCATGGTTTTTGTAGAACCAATCAAAAAAATTCGTGACGTCGTCATCATTATCAGAATTTTTCATTCATGAATCCGTCTAGGATGATGTGTGTCAAGTTAAATAAAAAAAAATGTCTTTCAAGCAAAGTTATAAAATAAATGCAATTTTAGAACAAAAAATTAATTCAGAGACACCACAAAGCGGAAGATAAAAACTGCATTCGCGGCCCTTGTATTCTATTCTACTTGAATTAAGGGGGGGGGGTATGGTATAATGGGTTCAAAAAAAGCATTTTTTTGCGAATTTTTTTAATACAAAGTATAC
>JAWWEN010000048.1:5461386-5482176 GCA_035582955.1 Sycophila texana
GTATAAAAGTTTAAATAAAAAACTTGTATACTTTGTATTAAAAAAATTCGCAAAAAAATGCTTTTTTTGAACCCATTGTACCATACCCCCCCTTAAACACCAACATAGCAAGGGTAAAAGATATTCAGAAAATCTCAAAAATTGTTATAATGACGAAAATAAAATAGTAGCGCGGTGGAGAAGTATTCAAAAATTTTACAAAATTAGTGCATCAAGTCTTAAAAGCTTGCAAAATAATTTTTAACAAAACCATTATCAATCACGTGAATGCGCAATTTTCCACTCTAATCGACAGACATACTTGGTAAGCGTTGCACACTTGTACAATTAATAAGTCGTTTATCATTCGAAAAAAATATTTAAAGCGTACTGTTTACCTCAGATTGGCAATGCAAAGGGCAGCGTTATTAGTTGGCGAGAATTCCATGTGTTCGAGTAACTGTTCAAATTCGAAAACCTTGTCGCTCTCATGATTACCGGCGTTTGCATTCAGCGTCGAAGCCGGCGACGACTGCCGCTTAGGCGATGCGACTTTTTGGCCGACTTTCTTGTTGTCCAGCTTCACTGGTCGAACGAAAAACATCATCATTAATTAATCGTTTAATTAAACGGCTAAGATCGAAGCATTTACTTACAGGATGGTATCATGAGATCGGATCTCCTCGCTACGTCCAGCTCGCGGTTACGACTAATGAGATCAATGGCAGACAAGTTAGCACAGATTTGCTCTTTATCACAGTCGACGGAGTTTGAGCGGGTAGTCGGCTCAGACCTCGTCACTTGAGCGCTGAGCGACAGGAGGCTCGCGAGATCCTGGTATCGGCTGCTCGGTTGAACATCCAGTTTAGCTCGGGTGGTCGCAGCTGGAGCTTGGTACACGTAAGAGAAACAGGACGGTTGTCTGTTGGGAAGAGTTTGCTCAGTTGCTGGTGGATCAATCTCCGGATGCTTGTGTGCGTAGTCCAACGAGGCGCGCGTGCCGATAGATTCAGGACCAAGCAAGGCAGGTGCATTGTAGTTCAGACTAGAAAGTGCGTTCCTCCCGTCGTTCATCTCATCAGATCTTTGCTTCAAGCATAACGAGGCCCAAGTTGAATTTCTGTCCTGCATCTCGAAAAGGTGTAGCAGCATTATCTCGTCATCAAGGCCGTCGTTTCCTCTTAACCTGTTGAAAAGCAGAAATTTATTGCTAGTGTTTAAAGAGACGACTAAAATGATTGCTCATTAAAGTTTCTGTGAGCGACTTTTATTTGGGTTTTATATCTTCAGTCTTGCAGAAAACATTTTGCATTAATAATAGTATAAGAGGGGCTTTGAAAAATCAACAATATTTATGTAATTACTTTGAAAGAACATTTTAATACCTGTTGTTATTTTCGGGAGATGCTTCTTGATTTTCTCGATATTTTATTTTCGATTTATTTTGTAGCCACGGGACCAAGGATTCAGCCACTTCAACATCATTTTCACCTGAAAGATTAAATAATAAATAATAACATTCGAAAACTTTATTGGCTTATTATTGATAATGATGGAATTGCATGCTAATAATGTTAATTTTCTTTTTCACCACTCACCAGACATAGTTTCATCATCAACATCATTTTCATCATTTGAGTTATCATCTAGTAATGTTAAATTAGTTTCGGCATGCTCACACTCATCAAACATATCATGCTCACTTAACTCCTGAAAACAATTTTATAATCATCGTTAATAGAGCATTACAAAAAGCGTTATATGAAAAGAAAACAAACAAAAATGATCAGCATGATTCTTACCCCGCTTTCGCTACTACTACTACTACTTGAAGGAGCATTCAGCTCTTCTGAATTTAATGCAGCAGAAGGTGGTAATGAATGAATTTCTTCATTATGATTATTTTCTGTTGATTCTTTGTTAATATTAAAATTTGTTGACTGAATGTTTGTAGAAGTTTTTGCATTTGGAAGTGGTATAACATTAGTCTTTGAAGATACTGTAGATAGGGTACTTGATGATGCAGCTGGGTGAACATTTGATATCTCATCAATATTACACATAGGAAGAATTTTCCAAACTGCACTTGGAGTTGAAGGATGAGAATGAGACAAGTTATTTTGAGCAACCCTACATTTTGTTAAATACATGAAAGTAAAAAACATATTTTAATACAAAAATGAAAAAAAAAAAAAAGGATTTTAAATACTAATTACCTTGTAGGACTTGATATTGTGTAAGCATCTAGAGAGCGAGGGGAGCATATACTCAGAGTTTCACCAGTGATTTGATTTTGTTGCTGTTGTGTTGTAACTAAAGTCGAATTTTCTAATGTTGGACTGCAAGTATTAGTTGTTATAGCATTCCGAGAGATTTCTAATGACAGTCTCTAGTAAGTGTAAAAAAATGTAGAATCTTAATTTTTGATAAAAACGTGAGATTTAATAAAAATAGAAACTTTAGCACATACTTCTTTGAGTTCATTTATTTGTGAAGCATATTGATTCTGAACAGTTAATAATTGACTTATGTACCATTGTTGATCCCGGCATCGTTGGTAAAATGTTGGAGGTCGAACTTGAAAACTACGGAATAATAGCAATACCTAGTACATGAAAATAAATTAATCAAAATAAAATAATTTATCTTTCCTTACCGTAAAATAAGTGTGTCTAATTCTGTATTTAAATATCCTTCAGTTGCAAGTAGATCTAATCTGAAAAATCTGTTGTATCCCCAACATTCTCCAATCTCGAAATCAGAAGCAAATTCTCTTACAATATTTTTGCTTGTATCTCGAGACCCTTGGTGGATCATTTCTACTCTATATTCATACCTACATAGAAAAATTTTTTATTAGACATATAATTAAATAATTTTTATAAATATTTAATTTATTAACTAAAATTGCTTAAAATCATACTTTGAAGTTTCTGGCAAACCAGCACTAAGTTCTAAAAATACTGAAAGGTAATTTCCTCGAACAACTCCATTACCATCTGGATAAACTTTTAGTCTCCAACATAATCCATTTACATGTAAGGGTGCAGAATAAACTGGATCTGCTTTTAATTGCAGTTGAGAAAAATTTTGCATTGCAAAAGTAGCACTATCATATCCAGGTACAATTTCACTAAAATTATTAATTTTTTTTAAATTTATTGTCTCAAATACTAAATTTAAATCTATGCTGTACTGTTACCTTGGAAAATCAGCTGGTACAGGAGCTGTTACAAAACTAGCCATTGGTTTTTTATGAACTTGATAAATAACATGAGATAATTCAGCACTTCTTGCAATAAGGTCAGAACGTGAACAAGTATGTAATTGCTGTTCAATATCTTGTAATAGTGCTTCAAGCTGCTCAGTCTCTAATGTAAGTGAATTTTTCTGACCCATTAAAGTCAATAGTTTTGCTTTTAAATGAGAGTCTAAACGAGCAATCATGAGTTCCACCGCATTACGAATTTCTCTTACTCTTTCATCTTTAGCTGCTCTTACAGACTCTACATTTCGTTCCTATTATATCACAAAAAAATTAAAAATATTAAAATTATAGAATTTAATTAAAAAAAAAATTAACAATTAACTTACAACTTCCTGAACAAGTGTTATCAACTCCATAAGTCTGCGCTTCAATTGCCCTATTTCAGATTTAATTTGCGTAACATGAGTTTCATATACTTCTTCCAAAGGTTTAAAAGTATGTCCTGAATGGGTACCACCCCAAAGAGCACATTGATGACAAATACATCGGTGACAAGTCCAGCAATAAACAGATAATTTTTCGTGGTGGGTAGGGCATCTGCAATAAAATTTAATTGTGAATTAATAATAAGAAATTTAAATAAATTTCTTTTTGTCACTTAAATAATTTAACACTAATTATTACCTATCTTTGCAGGAGTCTTCATGCTTAGTATTTGAAACACTTACAGCTTGTAAAGTATCAAGCTGCTGGGTCACTTCTTCAACCCAACGACAATTTACTAATTCGTGTAGATGAAGAGCAGCTCGACAATGAGGACATTGTGATCTTTGTTCAGTTAGCCATCGCCTTATACATGTGTAACAACATAATTTGCTGCAATGGGGACACAGATGCGCATCCCTCAACTTTTCCATGCAAATGAAGCATCGAAATACTTCTGCTAGTGTCTAAACAAAAAAAAATATTTTTAAACTCTAATCGCAGTTAATATCTAGGCAAAAAAATGTATATTTATTGTATCACGATAATTTCTTAAACGCTGAACAAAAATGTATTTAAAAAATATAAAAACTGTCCTAAAAATTATAAAAAAACTAATAGATAAGCATGAACAAGTGCTAACGGTATAAACAAATGGGCTTGCTAGTAACAAGCAAAAATTGACATTACACTTTCACAATTAAGTATGTGCCATAAATAAAAGCAGAAAGATCTGAAAGTAACGAACCTCAACGCTGTGCTCGTCGGTATTTTTCGAAGCTGTAGCCCCTCGACTGGCCATTTCGGCTGAACTTTTTCGCAACAGTTCTTTCGCGATAAGGAAGTCCCGATGCACGTCCTCTTGTTCGCGCATTTTTCCTCCAGAGAAATCGCCCCGTCGAGCGATTTCTATTTATAATGTGCAAAACTGCTGACTGATTTGAAAATCATCTTCGAATTCCTTCTGACTTTACACTTATGCTGCCATTTGCCGTGAAACTGTTACGCTCCTAATTTTGACAAGTCGAAATTCCAGACAGACAATAAACAAACGGTCAGTCTCATCACTCACACCTGCAACTCGCTCGAATTCATCGACGATCGATGAAGAACACACATAGGTATGCAGAGCGATTATAAATCGCGAAGGTATATAGGTGTAGGTGTAACATAAAGCCCTGCACTGTAGATCTGCAGTTGCGCTCTGTTAATTGTCCGAATTTTGATCGAATGAACAACAACAAAATTAGTTTTCTTATGTAAATATTATACATTTACATAATATAAATAAAAATATTTAAAAATAAAATCATTTATAGTCTGCTTTATGCTAATAAAACGTTTATAGTGCTTCAAAGTTCAAATTTTTAAGTAAATATATATATGTTTTATGTCCGAAATTAATCCAAATCAGGCCGAAATGTCGCCCTCATAAAGACTTAGCTTAAGTTCTAGCGGCTGGACTGCGGACATGCCGCTAGCTTACACGTGTTGAGGTTTAAAATTTTCGAGAACTTCGGAAATGTATTGAATTTAATTTCTAGTTTTAAGTGAAAATAACTATGTATTTAATAAACGAGAGACGTTGTATATAAAAAATATTCTTATTTTAACAAATTCGTTCAAACAGAATTTTATGAATTTACCTTGTTTACTGGTAAAGTTTTTTTAAGACACTGAAGTTTTATAGGTTAGTATTCATAAACAATATTTTAAGATACATGCTTTATTTAATATAATAATATAATAATATAATATTTATTCTTTTATCGTAATATAATATTTATTCATTCATTTATTATTCATTTATTTAATGGTGTTTAGTAATACACATAATTATTTGTAGATTTTAAATATAAAATGGGAAGGAAAGCAAAGTTTGATGAGAAAGTGCAAAAGAAGAGCTCAGCTAAGAAAGGAAAAAAACGAGATGAAGCAATAATTGCAGAAGGACTGAAGGGTACGTTTAAAAAAAAAAATTATACCTATAAATGAACTACCTAGCTTGCTATCTAAGCTTCTTTAAAATCCTTTTAACCGATTTTACAGAAAAGAAGCAAGGAAAGTTGAGTCACAGGCAATTACAACGAGCCAAGAAAAGATCGTTGAAAAAAGAACAAAGTAAAAATGCTAAGCAGTCCAATAAAGCAAAAAAGGAAACCTTTCAAGTACACAGTTTTGGTGACAGTGATCAAGAGGATGATACAGTTACAAAAAACAATAAAAAGAGGCAATTAAAAAATGACGACAATGCACTACAACCTAAGCCCAAAAAAGTTAAGAAATTGGAAAAGGAAGAGCCTAAGTTACAGTTGTTCAAAAATGATAACAAAGGATCTAAAAAGAAGTTAAAAGCAGAAGGAAATGTAAATGGCAAAGAATCCAAAGTAGAAAAAAAGAAAAAGAAACCAAAAGTAATTGTGGAAAAATTTATTGAAGAAAGTGATAAAAATGTAAGTATCTTTATTATAGCAAATAAAAATAAGTACAATGTAAAATAGAGTACATATTTTAATTATTTATATTTTAAAAGGGATTTCATTTGGAAAATGAAGATGAAGATAAAGTTAAGATAAATAAAAAGACTAAACTGAAAAATAAGAAGACAAATGATTTAGTATCAAAAAACAAATTGAATAATGAAAAATTGAAAGCTAAAAAATCAAACAAAATTGAAAGTAGTAGTAAGGTAGTTTCTAGTAAAGTAAATAAAAAAAATAATAAAAATGAATTAAAAAACAAAACTAAAATATTAGAAGTAAAAAATAAAAAAGCTAAGGGCATAGTGAAGGTTCAGAATTTAGCAGATGCTGATGACAGTGATGATGCAGAAAATGTAAGTTATTCTTTTCCTATCTTTAATTATAATAGTATATTACGCACCATGGGAGGAAAAATAAATAATGTCGCAGATAGCATGTAATTGGTGATAAACATGCGATAAGAGGCTTTCTTTGTTTACTCCCATGGTGCGTATACTATTATTCACCACAACTGTGTCGAAATTATTACATTCTCTGCATGCTGCCGGGAGGGAATGTAGTACTTTCGGCATGGGCTTGGTGAAAACTATCGTTTGCTGTATATTTTTTAACAGTCTGATGATTTATTACAGGAAGAATTACTTTCAGAAGATGATGTGGAAGAAACTGATGATTATTTAGGTCAAAAAATTAACAATGATTCTGAGAATGATGATAGTGATCAAAATTCAGATGAAGACTTGGAAAATGATGAAAGTGAGGATGATGATGACAATGATGATGATGATGATGAAGATGATGATGAAGATGAAGATGATGATGATGATGATGATGATGATGATGATGATGATAATGATAACGGCGGTTTGTTGCCAATTGAAAAAGCCAACAAAAGATTAAAAAAGAAACAAGAAAAGGAAAGGTTTGTTTTTATACTTTTATATAACTAATTTATTTATTTATATTGTTCAAAAGCTAATTCATTTTACTTACAGAAAATTAGCAGAAGCTGAAATGAACGAAAGTATATCTCATCAGCAAGTATTTAATTTTCCAACTGAAGAAGAACTTAACAATCCAACAAATCTAAAGGATGTGCAACAAAGAATTCAAGATGTTGTTGTAGTTTTATCTGATTTCAAAAAATTACGACAACCTGATCGGTATACAAATATTTATTTAACAATTTACCCTATATTTTATTAAATTTTATTTTACAGTATCTTTTTGTTTCAGGTCAAGATCAGAATATGTTGAATTACTTAAAGCAGATTTATGTACATATTTTAGTTACAATAGTTTTCTAATGGAAAAACTTATGCAAATATTCCCACTAAGCGAATTACTTGAGTTTTTGGAGTCAAGTGAAGTTCAAAGGCCAATGACAATTCGAACAAATACTCTAAAAACTCGACGACGAGATTTAGCGCATGCTTTAATAAACAGAGGAGTAAATTTGGATCCAATTGGAAAATGGACAAATATTGGTTTAGTGATATATTCATCACAAGTACCAATGGGTGCAACACCAGAATATTTAGCAGGACATTACATTTTACAAGGAGCATCTAGTTTTCTCCCAGTAATGGCATTACAACCAAAACCAAATGAAAGAATACTTGACATGTGTGCAGCTCCAGGTGGTAAATCATCTCACATAGCTGCTTTAATGAAAAATACCGGCATTTTATTTTCAAATGATGTAAATAAAGATAGAATAAAGGCTGTGATTGGTAATTTTCACAGATTGGGTATAACCAACTCTGTCATTTGCAATTATGATGGCAGAAAAATTCCTTCAGTAAGTTTATTTAATTTCTAGACATTTAGTTGTATAAATAAAAATAAGTATGATTATTGTATCTGTTTAATTCCAATCATAAATTAATCAATACAAATTAATTTTTTAGGTGCTGAAGGGATTTGATAGAGTTCTTTTAGATGCACCCTGTACAGGTACTGGTGTAGTAGCAAAAGATCCAAGTGTGAAAACAAATAAGGATGAAACAGATATACAAAGATGTTGCACACTACAGCGAGAATTATTGTTAGCTGCTATAGATTCAGTGAATGCTCGTTCAGAATCTGGTGGTATTATTGTTTACTCTACTTGTTCGATACTTCCAGAAGAAAATGAGTGGATCATTGATTATGCATTAAAGAAACGTGATGTAAAATTAGTTCCCACAGAGTTAGACTTTGGAGCTGATGGTTTTACTAATTATCGACAATATAGATTTCATCCATCTCTTAAACTAACAAAAAGATTTTATCCTCACATGCATAACATGGATGGATTCTTTGTTGCGAAACTTAAGAAGTTTTCAAATATTAAACCTAAAGAGAAGACTGTTGAAGAAAATGACGAAAACAATTCAGAATAAAATTTTAAACAATCACTTTATTTTGTATAAATGAATATATATTTATAAAATAAATTTCTAGTATCTTTCTTTACAAGTAATATAAATATGTACAATTTCCTTGTTATTCGTTAAATGCTATAAATAATTTATAAATTCATAATAGTATCTAAAACTTTTTACAAATAATAATCATCGGCTTTTCAGCTCATACTTTGCATAGCATTTGTAATTCTCGTGCAGGGAATGAATTGAAAATTTTTATTTTTAAGCAATTTTTGCTTTTCGTTATTAGAGAGTTCTCATTATAAAATACAAATCTTCATAATTTCTTAATTTTTTTGACTCAAATTAGTGAAAAAAAATACTTTTGAGCTGCTGTTCACACAATTTTTTAACTTCCTCTGTAAATAAAATAAAAGTTTAATTATTTCTTCTGTAATAAAGATAAATATAACAAATCGTTGAATTAAATTACCATCTATTTCGATTATACTAGCATTTTTTTGTTGAATAACAACAAAAAATTCTCTTAAATTAGATAATTTTCCTACAATCCAATAATCACTCATTGTTTTTATAATAATTTCTCCAGCTTCTTTTAATCTGTAAGTAAATTTTAATTGATTTAGAATAAAATTATAAATAATCAGTACATATTTTAAAATATTTTTAACAAACCTGTTTGTATCACTGTTCATGTCAGTTATAATTCTTAATACTTCTGGAGTTGTTGAAGTACTTGACAAACGTCTATTATCACAATGTATGGTACTCTTATATGCTAAATTTAATTTATTAAAATACAAATATTTAGGACTTGATTCTGATGAAGCAAGGGCATGTTTAGAGCATTGCTCTGCTACACAACTCACTAATGATGTTAACTGAACTCCCAGAAAAGAATCTAAACTTGTGTAAATCATTGGATTGTTGGCATCTGAAAATTTTATTTGAAAATATTATAGATTTATTTTCTTAATAAATGTTATTATTTAAATATAAAACACTTACTATCAACAAATAAACATACTGTGGCACTCAATGCTCTATAAACTATTAAATACAAAGCAGTAGGCTTTTTTGCATAATTAATAAAAACTTTTGGCAACTTTTTGAAATCACTTATACTTGAAGGACCTGTAACAAATCTACATCGAAAAAAGAAAAAATTAATGACTAGCATTCAAAAAAATTTACTTTTATACATAAGTTTCAAAATTTGTGTTGTTAAAATGAAATAATATTCTTACTTTCCATAGTGAGACGTTGTAAATGGTGATGGAGAATTACGAGGTATTGAACCTCCATCTAATTCTTTAGCCAAATGAGCTGGTAAAAGTGTACTTATTAAATAATTGTAAACAACTTGCATATCGTCCGGTTCCAAACCACTCCTAAATTACAATTATTTCATCTTATTATAAAGAAACATATATTTATATTAAATATTATTTATAACTAAATCATTTAGAGCTAATTCTTACCAAACAAGTTGATCATTGTACAAAAATGCAGTGTATTTCACTTGAGGAAAAGTTGATTCTACAAGATTCATAAAACACTGTACACGTAAAAAAGTAACTTTATCTAAAGGCAAAAACTGTAATCCTTGGAAAATGTCTAAAATATCGCAGTTATTTAATTTCAGTGACAGTAAGTACTGTAATTAAAGAAAATTCTATTTTAATTTCAAAAATTTGCAATTTTGCTTTAATAACATTAATAAACTTACTCTTGAATAAAAATGATCTAGCTTATGTTTTAGCAATGTAACAGATCCACAATCGGGTTCATTTAAAATTATATCAAATGAACCCATAAAAAGTCTAAAAGTTGTATAAGTTTGTTTCAAAATAGCTTGGCAAATATCACTGGAAACTTCGTCATTTTGATATTCAGTGTATTCACTACCATCTTTTTCTTTAGTTACATAGGGTACACCAACAACCTGCATAAATGATTAAATTAAGAATAGAACAAATATAATTGTATAAGTACAAAAATAATATAATTTACCATAACCATCCAAAAATTAGGTTCAGGCTGATAATAAATTTGACGAGTTTTGTGAGTATGACAATAATCACACGTCTGACCTGGATTAAATGATCTGTAATAAAAAAAAAGTATTTAATTTAACAGTGAATAAACAGTTGCAGTAAGTAAAACATGATATGCATACTCTGTAAATTTAATTATTGCTTCGCTGAGTCCAATATTTTTTATTTGTGAGTCAATATCAGTTTTTGCTGGGTAATAGTACAATATTTTGTTTTTTTCCTAAAAAAAACATGTTATTGTAAGGAATTTAAAATGATGAATAAACATTTTTAAATTATTTCTTCCCATATTTTACCTCTCCTTCTTTTTTAACATAAGTACTGTTGAAAATGTAAAATTGCTCCAATGTAACATCAGATTTGGATGACATTTCTGCAAAATGTGATTGCTCCAAAAATACTATACAAGGCTTTTAAACAGTTGAAGAACTCGTGAATTTATTAATTTTTCAAAAATATAAAAAATATTGAATGTTACACGATAGCGTATTTGTTTTATTTATAACGCATAATTGATAACAGAATTTTATTAACACCCTTGCAGAGAACGTTAACCTAACTTGGTAAATCTCCCACAACACATACGATATGATGGTACATTAATAAGTAAGTATATAAGCTGAAATTCCCAACTGCAAATACTGCTCCAAATACTACTTGTAGTACATCGATATAATTATAAATTGTTTACATTTGCTACTTTCTTAAGTTGGTATAATGATATTTTTAGAAAATCTCGCGCGAAAATTCAAATATTCTCGAGTATTAAATAACATTTTTAAATATAAATATTTTTTTAAATGTTTATAAAGTTAACTAAATCTATCTAAAATTTGTTAAACTACATGTTTTAGTCATTTATCCTGATAATACAAGATAGAATACTTAGGATGCTATATGCAATAGCGCTGTGAAGAAAATCCTATCGTAAAAATAATCTAATTAAACTAATTGAGTTTTCCGATTTTGAAGTATATTCGTAAAAAATATAAAAATACTAAAGTTGAACATTCTTTCGAAATTCTCTGGACGATTTGCCACTCTCTTATTTTCAGTATATATCACCGTAGTGATCAAGTACAAAAAAGATTAAATCTTTTTGGGCTAATTAATTTTCATAAGTTTGAATCGAATTTCACTTACATATAAATAATTTTAACGTCATTTCGACCTAAGTAGTGCACACGCATGTGCATATAAATTCGGTAATGAATATATACAAAAAGACTTTGAACAGATGCTAAAATCATTAACTTACATAGAAGGCTTAGTTGAGTGAATTAATTATTATCTTTATTCTTTATATTTTTGTTATTTTTGTGGTAGGTTTTTAATGAGTTAAAAAAACTAAAAATTAAAATTAAAATAAATACTTATATCCTTTTTTTAAAAATTTAACATTTTATTTTTTAATATTACATTTTCAAATACTAAACTATTATTATTTTCCTAATGAAAAGTATGTACAGTATATAATATATACAAAACTGATATTTGTAAAAAAAATTTGACACCTATGCAAACATTTCATTTTTATCATTAGATTTGAAATCAGTTTCTAAATTTATTCCAAAAAGGCAATAGATATACTCAGTAGATTTACAGATCAATTTTCTGAAACTAATTACAAATGCATTTATACATTAAAGTATTGAGATATTTTAATTATTTCAATACTTTTGCATTTATTAAGAATATTATTAAATATATTGTAGCTCTAATTTTTGTAACTAATATTAATAATATTACTTCATTGTAAAATTAAGTCAGTAAAAACATTAGGAATAGATCATAAGATTAATGTTTTCTTCTTTTGTCACGATCATCTTTTTTTGGATCACGTTCATCTTTTCGCTTTGTTGCAGTAGTTGCAGCAGTACTGCCACTAGCCCTTTTAGCTTGTTTCAAAAACTGGTCCAAACCAAATGGATCTTCTTCTTCTTTTTCAAATTGTACAGGACCTGATCGTGGCCCGCCTGTTCTGTCTGTACCACTAAACTCTTTATCTGGTACAAATCTGAAAAGGTAAAACATTTAAATTAATTTTTTTTTTTTATTTTAATAGATGAAAACTACTATATTTAATTAAAAAAATATCTATTGACCTATTAGTAGATTTCAGTTTTTCTAAATCTTCTCCATAATTATCTTGATCCAAATTTTTACTTGGTCTGTAGATGTGATTTCCTATCGAATTTGTATCCCTCCAAGGTTTGTCATATACATTATATTCATCATCGTGACTGTAACCACTATCCATGCCTTTTGTTGTATTGAATAACCTTTGGTCAAATGCTTGATCACCTGAAGTATTGACATTCTTAGCTGGCATACCAAGAGCAATTTGTTCACTAATATCTCTTTCTCGCTCCCGTTGAAGTCTTGTTCTCTTATCTGGAGCAGCTCTAGCCAAATTGCGTTCTCGAGCACGATCTTTGTGACGCTCTTGTCTTAATTGTTCTCTTTCACGAATTTCTTCATTTTTATCTAGAATAA
This sequence comes from Sycophila texana, assembly GCA_035582955.1. Taxonomy (NCBI): domain Eukaryota; kingdom Metazoa; phylum Arthropoda; class Insecta; order Hymenoptera; family Eurytomidae; genus Sycophila; species Sycophila texana. Next base: position 5,474,462 of record JAWWEN010000048.1, read on the forward strand.
CATTTTTGTTAATAAATTGGTTTCAATATATTTTTTTTAAATAATCATAATGACTTACCCAGCATAGCTGCAGTCTTTAAACCTGCACGTTCATTTCTTGCTTTTTCAGCAAGTTGTCTAAGATGATCTTCTTTCTTTTCTTTTTCCTTTTGAGCCAGTTTCTTTTCTAACTGTGCTCTCATTTCAACAGCTTCTCTTGCTTTTCTATCAGCAATGTACAATGCTTCAGCCAATTTAGCAAAATTTTCATTGATATGAACTTGTTGTAAACCTCTTCCATCTGCAGCCAGACGCTTATCAAGGGGAATTGTGTAACCCTTCGCATTTTTCCAGTTACTTATACAAGGAGGAATTTTCCATTCCTTTTGTTCTTTTACAGTAACTTTTCTTGTGGGAGAATGCATTACAGGAGCAGGTGGAGATGGAGGACCTCGTGGAATCTTTTTATTTATCCTAAATTTTGGAGGTTCCATGGGATCTGATTGAGCTTCAACCATCCGAATAACTCTTTGCTTAGCTCCAGAATTGAAAGACTGGCCTTGTTGAGATGGTGTATATCTAATATATTGGGCTGGTCCAGGTTTCTCTGCTCTTCTAACAGGCATTGCAGCAGCAACTTTTGATTGTATAATTTTATCCAAAGCTTGTTTAGTTCTTTCTGCTGTTTCTAAAGCTACTTCTTGTGGTGGTTTTTGCAAACTAGGATCATCTTCTGTTAATATCTCGGAAGGCAATAAGTCTGTTAATTTACTGTATACTATTTTATCTTTAGAATGACCTTGCCTTGCTATAAGATCATATTTAACCTTTCCTTGTGAATCTAATTGAATGGCAAGAGCGTTGCTAGTACTCTCCCGACCCTTGGCTCCCATTGTAAGAGGATATTGGGCCACATGAATTTCGGGAAATGCCCCTCCATCTCCAAAATCTTCCTCACTTCGTGGAATCCATCCTTTGCGTTGACCATATGGAGGAGCACTCACCACTGCCTTTACAAGTGCTGAGACAGGTCTTTGACGAAGTTTGGCTTCTCTAGCTTCATCACTCCTATCCCAAACAACTTGTGTAGGTTTTGGTAAAATACTGCAAATAAATTAAAAAGGAATTAAATTTATCTATTCATTAATTAATTAAGGAAAAATTTATACAAAATAATCTGACTAAATATAAATTTCTTTAGATGCCATTAATCCAACCAAAATTTTAAGGTTATATTTTTAAAATTTACATTACAACGAAGTTTAATGTCGTATAATGATATAAGAGATATTGTTAAAAGAAGAAAATACATTACCTTTTTAGAGACATGTTGATGATAAATCAAAAATTAATTTAATAACTCTTCGGGCATTTGTGATGTGACATTCAATGTCGAATTCTGTATGTTTTGCTGCACTCGTCACTATCAACTTACTGTAATGTAAGAGTGTAAACGGAAGAATGTTGTAATACAGGTGTAATCGTATAATTAATTAATGGATGGCAATTATTTAGAAATAAAAATACAGTACAGGGAGAAAAGTAAATTTATCAAGCTGCGTTCGTCGCGTGACGATTTCAGATCAATGAGCAGCCGCGTAAGCAGCCATCATTATCGTCGAAACTACGCTCGTGGATGCCACACCACGCGGACACTTTGAGTACTTCGGAACAGACGAAATTAAACCCTAGCTTAGATTTTCTGCACAAAGCACAATTAATATTATATAGTTTAATATAGTTTTTATATAGTTTTAAATATAAATTGCATAACAGTTTAATCATTTATGCAAAATGATAATAAATAAATGACTATAACAAGAGTGTATCATCCGAAACTTTATTTGAATTATTTAATATTACACTTAAAATTTAAAGTTAATACGTAATTTGTTTTTAAAAAAGTTAACTAGGTACTTGATATAATTTAGTCGCGCAGAATAAAGTAGAATTTAAAAGTTAATATTTATCAACTTTGTTAACTACAGTATTTTTACAAGTCCTAATATGTATGTTCATATATATATATGTGGGATTCTTGGTGCAAGGCGATAGGAAATGGCAACTGAACTTGACCAGGACCACTGTTGTTTCAAAATCAATCTTTATTCCTATTCTTTTACATGGATTGTGCCGAGTTACAAAAAGATGTTCTTCTCGCATGGGACACGCTACGTCCAACCGCGACCGTGTCCACCGCTCTAGTCCCTCTCTCACACCTCTGCCCCCAGTACCCCTACTCCTTCTCTCTCCTGGCTCACACACACTCATACGCATACTCGCGCTCCGCATTCCATCCGTCACTCATGCCTAACCAAATCCCACAACTCGGCCCTTCCTGACGTTCCGACTGCCCTCAGGCGGCGGTCGTTGACTAGTCTTCAGCCTTGTCGTCTTCCTTTCCTGACGAAACGTCGTCCTCAATCCGGTCGTCCTCTTGAAGGTCTTCGCGGAAACCCGTCCACGGCTTCATATGATCGGCTGATGTTGTAGTGCGCTCAGGTCCTTCAACGTCGCCAACCTTTTCAACTTCATAGCGATCGTTGAGGCTAACTTTTGTTACCTTGTACGGACCCAAAAACGTTATTCGTAGCTTGAGCCCTGGTCCTTGCTGCGTACGCAAAATTGCGACCAAATCACCTTCTCCGTACTTGGTAGCTGGTTTACGCTTCTTATCAAATCCTTTTTTATTTTCTTGCTGCACCCTCGCAATCTGCTCGCGCGCTGACTCTCGAAGCTCGTCGCGCTCTTGCTCGAACTCCTCGCGCATGGCATCCTGCACCATCTTCAAAAGTTGTGCATCCTCAGGCATGTGCATGTGAACGCCAAAAAGCAACTTATAAGGCGTTGTGCCAATTGATCGCTGGTAGGTAGCATTTATCGCGCGTTGCACCCGACTGGTATATTTATACCATCTCAATGGTTGCTCGATAGCCAGCTTCGCAAAAACAGCTTCGACTATCGCATTGGCCCTTTCGACTTGCCCATTTGACCTCGGCACACCAGTAGTAATTCGTATATGCTGAATGTTTCTTTCGTCGCAAAACTCCGTGAGTTCGTTCGCCTTGAACGCTGAGCCGCGATCCGTGATAATACGAAATGGAACTCCGAAGTGCTGCTCGAATACCTCCAGCTTCTTGATTACTTCACCAGCACCTGTCGATTTCGTAGGAAATATCCATACGTACTTAGTAAACGCGTCCGTGAACACCAGTACATGCTTATAGTTTTTACTTGTGCTTGGAAGAGGCCCAACGTGATCGAGATGCACCGTGTGAAAAGGAATACCTTCCTTCGGAATCGGGTTCAGCAATCCTTCCGCTTTTCCCCTCTTCCGCGTAGCCAAAATGCACACAACGCAATTACTCACGACCGATTCGACTTTCTTTGCCATAGCCTCGAAATAATATTGCCTCTGCAGAATCTCGACGGTCTTCTTAACCCCGAAGTGGCCGACTTCGTGCGCGCGACGAATAATCTCATTCTGCATCGCCGCCGGCACCACAAGCCTCCGTTTGTCGCCAATTCCGACAAAAAGCAAACTACTCTCGACCGCATAGTCTCCGAACGGCTTGACCTCGAGCAAAGCGCGAATCGCTCTCAACTTCTCATCCTGCTGCTGCGCTCTCTCCAATCTTTCGAGCACTGGGTCTTGAACGACCGACAACACACTGAACTTGCGACTTAGCGCATCCACGTGCTGCATTCTCACGCCTGAGCGATGTTCAACTGTATACGTGAACATATCCAAAAAAGCTTTCCATCGTCCGAGGCGCGGCTTCAACTCTTGGTTGTTCAAAGCCAGCTGAAGAGCTGCGCAATCCGTGACGACCTTGAAGGGAATGCCCTGCAAGTAGATACGGAATTTCTCGCAAGCTCTCACCACCGCGAGAGCTTCGAGCTCGAAGCTGTGGTAGTTCCGTTCCGCTTGCGTCGTCTTGCGGCTCATGTAATAAACCGGGTGGAACTTGCCGTCACTCTCTGCTTTCTGTAGTAAAATAGCACCAAAACCATCTTGAGAAGCGTCCGTGTGTAACTCCGTTTCTCTGTCACGGTGATACAACATCAGCACCGGCGCTTCTGTCAGGACCTTTTTGAGCAATAAAAATGATTGCTGCTGCGCTGCTCCGAACGCGAAACTCGTTTCCTTCTTAAGCAGTTCTGTCAAAGGCCTGGCGAGCTGTGCATACCCTTCGATAAACTTCCTGAAGTACGAAGCTAATCCTATGAACCGCTGCAGCTGCTTGATCGTTTTCGGCTGTGAAAAATTCAGCAAGTCTTCGACTTTCCTAGGAGACGGTTTAACAGTGCCACCTTCAATGATGTAGCCAAGGTACTCTACCTTCCTCTGCATCAGTTGGCATTTTTTCCAATTGATGACCAAGCCGTTTTTCGCTGCTATTTCCAACACCATGCAAAGCCGCTCGAACGCTTCTTCCATCGTTTTCGCCTTGATAAAAACGTCATCTTGGTACACTACGACAATCTTTCTTCGTATTAAATCTTCAAAAATCTTCATGATAAACTCTTGGAACTCAATCGGTGAGTTGCAGAAACCGAAAGGAGCCTTGGTCGGGATGTACTGCGCCCAAGGTGTGACGAACGCCAGGTATTTTTGGCTCTCCTCGTCGACCGAAACATGAAAGAATCCATCCTTTAGGTCCAATGTGGTATGGATGACTGAATCTTGAGTAGCGTCCACCGCGTCTTCGATCAGAGGCAAAGGAAAATGCATCCTTTCCACTAGCTTGTTGAGTCGCGTGTAGTCGATGCAAACACGCACTCTGCCGTCTTTTTTTCTTGTTACGACCAATGGACAGGCATACTCCGACGAGCCTTTCTTGACGACACCCCTTCGCTCCCAATCGTCGATCTGCTTGCGAACCTCATCCTCGTCTGCAGGCGAGAGTCGACGAGGATGGCTGCTTACCGGTCGTGGATCTTTAACCTTGACATGCAACTTGACGGGAGTCTCCGAGGGCTCAGCTGGCACGTAGTTGATGATCAACTCTGCTAACTTCTCTCGGTATGATATGTCGACCGCTTCGATCAATCCGCTATGCTCATTCTCGATCTGCACCTCTTGAATGTACATTTCACCGATAATAGGCTCTAAAACCGGCCCACTATCGCGTAACCACACGTGCGCAACATCAAGCACAGGGTCGCCAATCAGCACTGGCGACGGAAGGGTGTCGGTCGGCACGACTCGGTAAGTCAGACGGTAAACGTGTCCACCTACAACCGTCTCGAGAGTGGTACGCCCAAGCGTAACTATCTTTCCTCCTCCACAGTAGAGTATCTCGCCTCCATCAGTCAGCTCGCCGAGCTTAACCCTTTTGGCGACTTGGTCGTACACGTCTTTCCTCAAAACGTGACAATCGGCTCCACTGTCGAGCTGACACTCGACGTGCAATCCACCTATCATAGCGGCCATGCGACTACGATTTTCGCCAAAACGCACCTGCAGTATCTTTGGCTTTGGATCCGATTTCTGCAGACTTTTCGGCCTCGGAACCTTGGGACTTTTGCAGTCCTTCTTCATGTGCCCCTTCTGCCAGCAATTGAGACATAACGCGCCGCCTTCCTGCTCTGGACACTTGGCTGCGAAGTGGTCCGTTTTCTCGCATACATAGCAAGCACGCGGCTTTTTGTCCTTGAACTTGTCATCGCCGCCTCCTGATTTTTGCTGCGAGCCTTGCTTTTTGCTGTCGGGCGCCGCTTTCTCTTGGACGTCTCGCTCATGGTCCTCCAGCAAATCCATAAATTCCTGCCTGCTTTTGGCGTTTTTCAACAGCAAACGCGTGCTCACGTTCGCCGTGACACCCTGGGCCACGTAGCGCTGCAAGTCCTTCTCCGACACACCAGCCTGAAGTGCGAGGAACTCCATGCTCTGAAAATATGACATAATTGAGTCACTCTTCTTCCACGTTTTAACGTTAAGTTTAGCATGAACGTCAGCAGCGCTGAGAACCCTGTTGTATCGTTCGAGCAGTTTTTCGCGCAGCAACTCCCACGTCGACACGCCCGTCAACGCACTGAGCCACTTTTCAGCACTGCCCTTCAATGCTCTCTTTGCTGCGACATAAGTCTCCTCCGGCGTCCAGCGATAAATTACGGCGTTCTCGGCGACGTGTTGCAGCCACCACTTGACGCTCTGCTCCTTATCGTCACCTGTAAATTTAGCAATTAAGTCCATTGTCGCTGTAATTGGTAACCTGTGCTGAGCCGACGCGTAGACGATCGCGCCAGCGCCTGGCGGCGTAGCTGCCACCGCGCCGTTTACCACGTTGCCAACCACCACTGATTGTACCGTGCCTGACACGGGTATTGCTCCGCCGTTGGCCACTGGTGCTGCTGCTGCATTGGCTACTGCTACTGGCTGACTCTCCGCAGCCCTGTCGACCGGCTGCAACGGCGGCTGGCCCTGGAATTGAGCTGCGGCAGCCTCCGCTTGCCGTAATTGCTCTCTTGCAGCCGCGACGGCTTCGTTTGCCAACCGCGCGCGCTCTTCCTCCTGCCTGCGTCGCACCGCCTCTTCTTCGGCTTGGCGCTGCTGCTCAAGAGCCGCCTGCCTCTGAGCTTCTTCCTGCCGCCGACGTTCCTCGTCAGCGGTTGCAAGCAATCTCACCTGCCGTTCTAAGCCTTCAATGAGCACTCTCAACTCGGCGTTTTGCGCGTCCGACACCTGACGCCTAGCTTTCTCCTCTTCTAACTGAATCTGCAACTGATCCGCGTCACCCATTTCTGACTGCGAAATACTCACGCGGTTTCGCGCCGATCTCTGTCGCTGTAGCCGAAGAACCGAGCTTTTGACTTTCCTCAACGGTTGAACGCGCAACGATGAACTCGACTGTGAGCGCTTACACCGAGGCTTATTTCCCTCCGCCAGTGTCACGATTTCTTAAAAAAAAAACTTTGCTACGCGCGCCCTCCGAAATACACAGCTCGATTTCTCACACACACAGCACAAACGATCCGCTTAACAACAATATATCGCTCGCTCGCCTCAAACTTATGAGTACGCGCCGACCTTCTTCCCGCGCTGTAAACAAACATCCGCCGATCAACCGTTCGCCGAACAAAGAGATTTTGACCGTATAAAACTGCGTCACCCTGAGCAATTTCAAATTCCCCACGTTTTCCGAAAACGTTTCCCCAACGCCTCGCCGAAAACTTGCGCACGTCTCCCGAACCGTTTCCCCAACGAATTCCCCAAACGTAGCGTACAAATCTCGCGTTTACAACGTTTCCGCAACGGTTTTAACGCAACAAACTGCGTATTCTCACACTTTGAATACACGCACACACGACAGACGAATTTTCCGCGCCCTGCTTCAAATTCCCGCCTGCTCACTGTGAAACAACTCACCCACAACGGCAGAAAAACCGAAACACGTTTGCCGTAATTCTGACCGCCTAAACAAAGAACCTGTAAGATTTCCCGCGCCAAAAGCTTCAACCCAACTTTCCGCGTACTCTCTCACACACAAATCACTCAAAACTACACATAGTTTTTGTCTTGATAATTTTCCTTCTTGCACGCACAGTCCGCACGCAATCTTTCCACACTTGAACTCGCACGTTTCCAACAATAGGATAATAATAAAAAACTGCACACTCCTAAAAGCCCTGTAGATCCCGGACGAGCCCCCAATTTGTGGGATTCTTGGTGCAAGGCGATAGGAAATGGCAACTGAACTTGACCAGGACCACTGTTGTTTCAAAATCAATCT
>JAWWEN010000048.1:5482276-5494588 GCA_035582955.1 Sycophila texana
TTTATTATATAAGCTTTCTTTTTTGTACTTAAGGACTCCTAGTCCGTTTAATTATTAAATAAATAAATAAATAAATATCATTGTACATAAAATCTTTGATCATTTTCTCACACACGAGCACTTCAATAATGCGTGGATGAAAAATTCGAAAAATTTGAAAGCGACTAGCGCAAGTTAACTAACAGCAACGAGCTTATTGTTGCAACTTTTTAACCTTGCCAATTCATCAATGACCAGTGTCGGCCAGAATTAATGATATTAGCCAAAGTGTTATTGTAATGTCGGGGCTCCTTAATTAATAACGATAAAGTCGAGTACTTGGTATAGTCCTGACTCGTTCTGGTCATCCTGCGTTGGAGTGCAGCGACGCCAGTGCATATGTGCAAACCAACGGGAGAAAAAAAAACGCATACGTACCCATATTGCGCTTCCTGATTCTGCGTCGATCTGTCGAATTAATTACGCAGCAGCGCGGAATGATGATGAGTTGAGAGAAGCTCTTTTAGCGCGAACCACGTGGTGTCTGCACGTGACACGAGCGCATCGCCATCAGGCAACTACTATATCCCATCGAGTCTCTTTCTTCCATCGTTTGCTGCGGCTTTGAGCGGCAACCTACACTCCGTTCCTTCGTCGACGTTCTTTCATCTCTTAACTCGCGCTAAAATTGGAACTACCAATATTTTCAATTGAAATTTAATTTCACTCTATTTTTATTCTCACCGCCCTAATTTTGATATACTGATCTAGAAAAATTATTATTCGGCTTGCCGCTCAAAGAAGACCTATTGACCTGGATTAAATGAGAGAAAGTAAACGATATAAATATACGGCTGAAGTTTAAAGGTTCCATCCTTGCATTATTATGATTGACTCTTCTTTATTAATCATTCACTGTAGGTGTGATGGTAATTTGGCGATGGAAAGCTGCATAACAATATCTTCCGACACTGCTCCTTGCGCATACGTAATCCTCTGACTTCTATACTCGCTTTACATTCGAATACCTATAAACACTTATAATTTTTCATTTTTTAAAAGATTCAAAATTTTCCACTTAAAAAAAAAAACTTTTACAAATACAAGCAAATAAGCAGATGATTTTTAGCTTTCCACAAGCTGGAACCAATTACAATCCCACTTAACACTGAATTAGCCTGTTTAATTGTTGCGCGATTAACTCGATTTCTCAGAAGACAGGAAAATCATAAAAGTTATTCCCGCTTTAAAGAAACGAAAGGATTATTAAACAATCATTATGCAAAAAGGGTAGTCGTAGAATAATAATAAACAAAAAAAAAAAAAGACTTAATATTTTCTCTCACGAGAAGCAACGAGCATACGCGAAAACTGGTTCGAGTCCTCGGCATTCTTCGCTCCGTTTTTATTATTAAAGGTTGCGCGCGCGCGCTCAGCCCGTTTAAAGAAGTGTGCGCGTGGAAAAGAAAGGGAACGCGAGTCGCGAGGACGAGCGCCGCGAGATCTAATTACTAGACGTGCGCACAATTGACAATGAGCCGGCGTTTCGCTATTTCGGTGAGTCGCCGTTTCGTCGCGCCAGGGAATCAGCGATTTTTCCCATAGCGCTGCGAAAGATAAAGGCGCGCGCGCCTTTTTACAAAGGCACAAAGGCATTCATTCCCGGGCGTTACGCACCACACGCTCTGCACGTTACGCGAGCTTCGTTCGGACGGGCACTGTCACTGTAACGCGATGCGCCGCAATGCTTGAAGTCGCTGATACATGGGGAAATGAAAATAAAAATTCGTTGAAATTAAACTCTAACGCGATGCGCCGATGCTTGCCGACGCCGATATGGGAAATGAAAAAAAAAATAAATAAATAAAATACAAATTAAACGTTTTTATAATTGTTATATACGGTCAATTTAGATTTCTCCTCGGCTGCGCGCTCTATCCTCCGATAAAATTAAATGTACAGATCTATAAAACTTGATTTGAAAGTAGTGTCGAATTTTCAGGTTCTCGAATTGTCGGTTTATAAACTGTCACAGCCGAAATGTCACTTTTACATTTAGCCAGATTGTAAGATCAAGTTTGTGCGACTGTGCGTATTTATTCAGCTAGTTAACAATGTTAAAGGATTATTTTGTTTATCTTTCATCGGAATATTTAGCACACGTTTTTTTTTATTACAAAAATTATAATATTTATTTGGAATATATGCATTGTATTATAAATTAATTATAATTAGATATTCATATAATATTTTAGTATATAGTTACGATCAGACTAAAGATAGTGTATGCGCAATATGAGGTATTGCTTTTTTCTGTGGCGAATACTATAACGCAGCATTTCCTCTGCATTAACGGAAGGAATTAACTTTTGAAATTATCCCGCAGAGTTTCCGGAAATAGACACGATAAAATTAAACAACGCATTGAACATTTAACGAGGTGTATTCCGCGCGCGGATTTATAACTATTGTCTTGTTGGGTAGATTAGTTAGATATAATTACTCATACTTAACCGAAAGAATAAAGCGTTGCTAACCGTTGAAATTTTAATAGCGCAAGTAATGATATTGAGATAGATTTAATACTTTACTTAATTCAATTTTTAAAAAAAAAGATAATTTACGACCAACCTCATTAAGAGTATGAACGATGGAGAAAAATCTGACTTAAATTCTCCAGTTACAGCCAGTTTATCAGTTAGCCAGTTCTCGCAAAGTGTCAATTATTCGTCATTTTGACAGCCAGTGCAGAAAATATAACTCATTCACCGTCGAGCTCTTCACTCTTCGCTTACACCTCCAATGAATAAATCAACTAAAAACTCGTAATTTTCATTAACAATATATCCTCTTCGATAAATAAATCAACTAACTCTCGTAATATCCATCGTAGAACGCGTACACTTAGTTTGCAGAAAAATGACCGCCAGCTCGGCTTAGTTTCGCCTTAGTTTCGCTTTAGTTTCGCTTTTTCACGCTCTAAATACAGGGAATAGATTTTGCGCGTTTTCCTCCTTTTTCGTGCGAGGCGAGTCGGCCACCCGCGACGGACAGCGGCAATACAGCGTCGGCAGATTTTCACTTTCCTCGGCGAATAAAGACTCTCACATTCACGCAAGAGCAGAAAAAGAGAGAGCCCCATCGGTCCGAAATATCGCCGCGAATTTTTCGACGCCGGTTCCGCTATGACCCTGTGTGCGCGCTCGTAACGGCCATTAGTCGAGATTTTGAGATTTTCCGCAGACTGCAGCGGCGAGCAGCGCAGCTGTAGGTTGCGTCAGGGCTCGAGTGCGAACTCACGCTAAATTATTACAAGGACAAATGGACGAATGGATGCCGTCAGCAAACATCGATGTCGACATCCTCAATGAACCTTTCCTCCTTTCCGCCTTTATCGCGACTGTCTTTCATTTTTTTAATCTAGATTTCATTCATTTCTTGCGCTGTGTTCTCATATTCTTGATGATTTCTCGAAGTAGTACCACTTTTTTTTTTGTCTACACGAACGGCGAGGAAAATTCTTGTAAAAATGACTATACTGTTTTGTAACGGAGGGAAAGACTCGAAAAATAAAAAATTTTACTAAAAAGTATAGTAAAATTTTTGGTTTGTCGAGCTGTCTCTGCGTTCAAAATAGTATATATGTATAAATAAAGAAGCGATGCAGTGGGTGTCTAAAATAATTTTCTAATTTTCTATATTAATACTTCATAATAGCACTATTAAGTGTTGGGAATTATTAATTATTACATTTCCTAGTTTTTATGCAAAGTTTTTTTTAGCGCTCACGTTTCTTTTGTACGTACCACTATTGAAACCGTAGAGATTGTATAAATCACAAGTTATCGTTTGCTTTCGTGGATTCAAAATTGTTGAAAAAAAAAAAGAAGTCGCTAGTGGATTCTCGTGCACAGCTCAGTCATCTTGAACGAAACGTTCAGCGTAAGGGAAAAAAAATCTCATGCATAATTTAAAAGCATAAGAAAAAAGATTTCCTAAGATCTTGGCAATCTAGTATAGGCCATAAAAATTCTAAGATCTCTTAAGACCGCAACTTAAAAATACAAAAGAAAAACAAAGATAATTTTTTTTGGCTAGATTTTTTACTGACGACTATTTACAAGGTACAACATTTAATTGATCTCCTTCGTGTTCTTTTGTATTGCAGATACTCCGAATTGAGTGAGAAGCAAGTGAATACCGCAACATGAGGAATTCGACACTTTTAAAGTGGGCCCAAAATTCAGCAAACAATAAAAATCAAGCAACTAAGAATGGAGGTATGATAAACCCTCTAAAAATGAATAAGTGAAATTTGACTAGAATAAGTGAATAGTCACTTATTTCACGTTAAATATCTTCCACTTATTGCAGTAAGTGGAAGATTTTTCACGTAGAATAAGTGACTATTCACTTATTTTAGTCAAATTTCACTTATTTATTTTTACATAGAAAGAAACTAAATAATATAAGATAATACTGTAGTACTGCTGCTCGAATCATGATTAACGAGGTGAATTTTTTTGGTGATTGCAGGTACCGGCAGAAACTGGATACACCAACCGGACGCGCTTCAGAAAGGTCACATCGCCTACCTAGTCAAGGTACGCAGTTGATAAAAAAAAAATGTGAATGACTTTTTTTCAAGCCGACCGAGAGAGCGGGTAGCTCAACGTGCAGTAGATAGTTAGACGGTAAACTCTGCCAGCGATGATTTGCGATCGCCGGGGAGATATGCAACGGAGTCTGCCGCGCACGTACATCTCGTCCGTACCACTCGTGACTCTGGCACCAATTGCTGATACGAAATAATTAAATTTACCTTTCTTCGAATCTTCCTTGCGTGGATTACACGCAATATCCTTTATCTGGCCAAGCTTAAGATACTATACGCAGCTCTTTTCTATACATTCTTTTTTATTCACTCTCACTATCCCGTAGTTTAATCCAATTTGAAAATTGTTCTTCCTTCGAATGATAAAATAGAAGCGGAGGTGGTGCGTGCCGCAAGCATTACAAGCGAGCGAGATGATGAAAAGTAGAGTTGAGCAGTCGAGTAGTCGAGTCGCGCGTCGATATGACGAGTCGAGGCTGCAACGAGGCCTGCAGAGTGTAGACAATGGGCTGGGCCTGCGAATAGAAAGTGAGAGCTCATATGTGTACGAGCGTATATAGTAGTTAAAGCGGCGCAACGAGACTTTGCGAGCTGAATTCTTTTAAATTCTTTTAAGTGCACTTTCTTCCTCGGCGGCTACTATATTGTACCACCCTTAAATTAATTGCTGTTGTTGTATTTTTTTTTTAGTACCTCGGCAGTACTGAAGTTGATCAGCCAAAAGGTATCGAAGTCGTAAAAGATGCAATCTGTAAGCTTAAGTTTAATCAGCAAATTAAGAAGAGCGAGGGGACGAAAACGCCGAAGGTTGAACTCACCATTAGCATCGACGGTGTTGCCATTCAAGAACCAAAAAGTAAAACATCTCCAAAGGTAATGACAATTTTTTTGTATACCAGTAGGCTGTGTAAGTATATTATATAACTAAATAGTCGCAGTACTAAATGTCAATTACTGAATCATCAATTTTTTTATAGCGAATCATGCACCAGTACCCACTGCACCGAATTTCCTATTGTGCCGACGACAAGGGCGAGAAGAAGTTTTTTAGTTTCATAGCCAAAGAGGAGGACGCCGAGCGACACACGTGCTTCGTCTTCGTCAGTGACAAGCTCGCCGAGGAGATAACGCTGACGATCGGCCAGGCTTTCGATTTGGCGTACAAGCGCTTCCTCGAAACTTCCGGAAAAGATCTGGAGGCCCAGAGGCGCGCGATGGTACTTCAGCAGAAGATCAAGCGACTCGAGCACGAGAACAACGTGTATCGCCAACGTCTCCAGGACGTCGCCTCGATCAAGGGCTCGGTTCGATAAATTTTCATCGTTTTTCGTTAGCTCTGCTAACGTTTATCTGTTCTTTATTAATTTATCTTTCCTTTTTTCTTGCAGGCGGACATAAATTCGTACCTAACGCAGCACGAGATTCCCGATATTCTCCACGTTCCGGATCAGTCGTCCTCAAACGCACCGAGCAGCATTAGCAGCAACATCAGCAACAATAGCCACAACAGCAACAGTGTGAAGGAGAGTATACCGCGAGTGAATGGAAGCGCTGGAAAAATCTTTATCAATGCCACTGCTGATACAAATGGAAACGCCTCGAATGGAACGCAGCAACCACCTCCAGTTCCTCCCCGGAGCTTCGAGAAATCCTTCGATGATAATTTCTTGGGAAGCGAGCCTCCTTCGCCGCAAAATTCTTCTGCCGCCAAAATTGAAGGCCTGCTAATTGACGAGTTCGATGAAGAGGACTTTAATCCACGAGCTTTCGAGACCAGTTCTAACGGAATAACACATCATCCGGCCAACAATAATTCATCGAATGGCCAGATAACGGCGGGCACCATATTTACTCAGACCAACGGCATAAATTCACCTCCACTCTGTTAGTTCATTCGTTCTATTTTAAATTGTTTATATTGTAAACGTCAGTACTTGTTTAATCTAATTATTTTGATTTATTTATTCTTATAGTGGCGCCTCCACCTAAAGCAAAAGACTCGAAGAGACAAAATGGCGTGAAAGAAGATTTATTTGGAAGTGTACCGTTTAATCCGTCAGCTAATTCGATGAAGAGTGACTTCAAAGATCCATTTGAGATGGGCGAGTTTGGGGCGACGCCGGTGCATTCTTCACCAACGCATCAGGAACTTGAAAATGCCATTGGTCTTTTGGATAAACGATTATTAGAAATGAAGGTAATTGGTGACATCTTAAATTTTACATTAAAAGTTTAATATGTGAAATACCACTAAAAAAAGTACGTGGTCGCTAATTTAACGTCAAAAGTCATTCAGTTAATGTATCAAGTGAAAGGCTTTTGAAATACTATAAATGACTACTCACTTCTTTAAGTGAAATTTCGCTTATTCAACTTTTGCGTCTTAGCTTATCCATGGATAGTAATAATAATGCTCTGTTTAATAAACCTGACGATCATTTTTCAGGATGGCTTTAGTCGAGGTTTATCGATCGGAACCGACGACTTTTCCTTAGAAAGTTTAGATCCGCTGCGAAATTAAAGAAAGCAAAAATCAAGAATCGCGAGAAAAGCTAAATTTAATGTGATAAGTGAGAATAGTAGTAGAGGAGCTTGACTTTCCAGATCACTGCACTTCGGATTAGGAAGGATGCGAACGTCGACTGTATCAATCGCTCACAAAAATTAGTCCACTTAACGGTTTACGCTCAACGTCTACTCTACGTAACTATATGCCTATTAGACTGTCTTCATCGTTTTATCCTTGTGCTTGATCGTCTATTGAGTCTAATTTAAGAAAGCTCGTTTAAATAAGCAATCGATGAACATTTTTTACTAAACGCATTCTTCTGCATAAATTGGCTGTGTAAATATGAAAAATTTAAGCTGATCTTGTTGAAGCCTTAAATGCATTTGCGAACGATTTCGCCTTTTTCTCATTAGTCCTGCCCTGTCCTCGTTAACATTCTGTTTTTATCGCGTTTCGTGCCTTCCTACACCGACGGATTTTTGGAGAATCTGGAGGCGAAATTAGAAAATTAAGGTTTCTTTTTAATTTGTAAGAAAAGAGATTTCTAATATATATATTTAATTAATTTAGGAGCCCACCCCCACTCCCCCTCCCTCCTCTCAGAGGCAAATGTTATACGTGTGAGAGAGACTACGCGACCGCAGGCTGTGCGCGTTTTCCACAAAATAGCAGATGAATTATTCTTAATAAAGCTTAATAATGTGTTACAATTATCGTTCTAAGTAATTTTGCCAATCATATTGATCCTGTACCCGCGTTAATCCTAAAAATCTGATATTTACAACTTACAACTATCACGTTATGGAGTTCGCCATCTCTTTCGTAAGTTCAGTACGATTTGTTGACACTGTTCATCGAACTAATGGTCAGCGTAAAAGTATACAAAAAATGTATTTAAAAATATACAGTAAGAAAGTGACTATTATTTAGTGAAACTTGTAAATAATGATAAATCGTGGTGAAAATTCCAATTTGTCAAAATAGAAAAATCTATTTTTTCCTTTTATGAGAGTGATTTTAATAAAGTAGATTTTAAATAAAAAAATTATAAACAAATTTGTGTATAAAAATAAGCGTATGTGTATGAGTAAGCGAATAAGATAACTTTACATGGAAATAGAATCAATTGCGTCACAACAAATACATTTGCAATGCAAGAAAAATTTATGTACATAAATATATAATGTCTAATATGTTTGTTGCTATATTGTTTAAGTATTATGTATTCGTAATAAAACGAAGAATATAATTATTTAAGCACGTCATATCTAATACCTTTTATACCTACACTTATTATTATATTGAATTGCAAAATATGGAGTTTCATTCTATTAGTATTTGTAAAAACTGCAAATCTTACATTCGACATAAAAAATCCGCTTTTTATCCTCAGAAAACACTACTATTTTTTATTAAAAACTTTCTTAAATGTCAAAGACAATACATTGTCTTAAATGTCAGTAAAAATCCAACAAATTTTATAGATTCAAAAAATAGATTTCTTTAATATTGCAAAAAATTACTTGATCAATATCTGTAATGTCTGTTTAACGCATTGAACCAATCATAGTTACATACGATATGGATTTCTTGAAGACCTAAAAAGTTAATAAAGCATTTAGTTTATAAGTAAACTATGAAATGCACGTTGACAACGTAAATAGTTTCAACAGACTCACAAATGCAAAACTTTCTAAATCTAAAACAATTAATCTGTTTGCTGTGAAGGTGCAGGGTACTTTGCTGCGCAACATTACGATTCTTAATAATTTTTTAGTTCTCTTTGATACGTTAAACCAATCGCAATGAAATCTGAAAATGTTCAAATATTACTGTTTATCGCATAACGCACTATTGTCACTAATATATTAAATTATCGTACGCAGCCTCTTGTACGTGGCTACTGCTATCAATGACTTTTTGCCCAGGGTTCATATTAAATAACAAATGAAGCGAAAATCCTATGTACAGCATACCGATTCTTATCGCCTGCTTTGTATTTCCTTTTTCGATGTTAAGCATAGTCTGGAAAAAGATTTTCTCGATTATTCTAACGCACCTCAGGCTACATCCTAATTATACAGTATATTAAAAGCCTATTTAAACTTCTAGATTTACATCAACAGCTGCGAGGCTTACAACCGCTGTATTCAAAATAACAACAAAAATGAACACGGTTGAATAACATTCTTCAATGAGATTAACAAACCTGTAGAAAGAAATGTTTACTGAATAGCGCATTTACAGAAAGTTTATTTTTATTTGTCTAGTATGTCCAAAAAGCGAATAGTCGATTAAAATAACTTAAATTTTCGAAAAACCTGTATTATGGATTTTTTGGTTGCTATGTGATTTTTTTTTATTATTGGATATTTCGCGCATTTTTTAGACATTTTAGACGTTTTCTTATATTTTGTAACTATATGCAGAGAAGAGTCAGCTTATACACATAAAAAGTTTATAATTAAGCTTCAATATAAGATATATTAGATGCAGATCATTTTTTAATTAATAAATTTAGTTAGCTCATTTATGTGCACAGTGGAATCATATCTCTAGCAAAAGTAGAATTATAAAAGAAAAATGTTTTTAAACAAACTGTATTGCTCGTTTATGCAACAAGATAGCGTCAACCATTTCATTGTAAATTGCGCGTTCCTTCTCTTGTTCATTTGAAAATTTATTGTTCAATGCTAATCTAGTTGCTTTTTCTATTCGATTTCTAAAAATAAAAGCATCAGTATGAAAATAATCAATTAAAGATTTCATTAGTACAATAAAGTAGAAGGAAAATCGCGTACTCGACAACGACGAAAAGTGCACACGAATGTTGGGCGCAGATTGTGTATGTTGTGTCGAAAGTTCCGTATATTTGCACTGACAAAATACACACGACCCATCCATGGGTGGTTAGTTCAAAATAGTATTGTTGATCATCTATAAAGTATTCCGCAAAGTAAGGAAAGGCTCTTGGTCTTGTTTCATTCAAAGGATCGATCATATCGAACAGTATTGGCGCAAGTGGTACAGTAATGTACACCACTAAAATTACATTTATTGGTACTAAAAGAAAGATTTTAAACAAGTTGAAAAATATGTATAGGACAAGATGCATTGAAGGTAATAATGTCATTTTCAATAAATTTCGTATAAAAATTAAATTACATCTCATTGAGATTATATTAAGTTTTAGAGCTGAAATACTTTATAATATAAATGGGATGTCAATAGCTATAGGTTTATCATATGAGATTCCCATGATGTTTATTATTAAATAAATAAAAATTTAATGTTTCATAGAAATAAAAAAAGCTTATTATTGTAGGGCGACAGTTAGCTTCACTGAACCTGAACGTCTTTCAGGTTCATTGCTATAATTAAATTAATCTTTTCGTCGTATTGGCATATTAATTTGATATGTTATTTTAATATGATATAGTTATTTACTTAAATAAATAAGAGCCATTACTCGACCTACTTCGGAGTACTCTTTTAAAATGTTTTGTTCATCTGTGCTAGTTAAGGTTCTCCAATGTTTCGCGATTTCTTCGTACAAAAACTTCATCTGCATAATAATAAAATTATTAAAATATAACAACACTACTTATTTTATATTATATATTTGAAATATTAATCTTTTAAATTTAAAAGAATTTCCAGTAGGTAAAGTATATAGTCTACTAAAGGTTACCTTTGAGTCGACTGTAACATAACAAATGTACTTCATTTGGCAACCAGAAAAATATATTAGAGAACCAATAACCTCTATCACTACATCTACATCTCTATTCCACTCCTCTATGAGTCTTATAATCTGAAAATATTTCAGACTATATTATTTTTGAAAATAAATTATGACTATATAAAATAAAAAATTTTTCGAGTGGTCCCGAAGAAAATGCTCCACCGACGAGGTAAAGCCTGACGGCAGTTTCGCGGGATGAATCTGACAGAATAAAAATTTGTTAATAACAACTATAAATAAATTATGTATATAATAATAATATCCAGAGAAGCTTACAAATTATTTTCATTTTTATAATTTATTATTGCATCACCTGACCAAAGCACGGATATTATTTGTTTTGGATACTGTGTTATTATAAACGCGATAAATATAATAGAAACTGTTTTAATATTACACATTTTAAAAAATACGTAAATAAAATTGAGGCAAGCGTACTTACTTGTGGTATTATCAGAGAAACTACTAAAAATACTACTGTAATTCGTTTGAGACGATTTTTTAAGGCATCATCAAAAGGCCATAATCCTAAAAGTCTTAAGAAAGAATAATTTGTTTTATAATAACGACTTTGAAATATATCCATTGCTCCTTGTGTACTGATATTCATTGAGGTAATAATTTTTTTCCTCCGAAAGTGTCTTGGTCGACCGTTCGATAAAAATTTACAGATGCTATGGCAGAATAATGATTCCCTCGGACAATTTGAATATTTTATTCAAAGGAAGCCTTCGGTAATAATTTATCAACCCCCGTATGTTGCACTGAACAGATATTTTTTTTTTTTTTTATAAAATACGACATAAAATACAATCAAAACAAACATGTACCGGCAATAATAGTTTAATAATAATGTTATACCATTTTTTATAATAATCGCATTTTAGATTTTAGACATAAATATACTGTTTCAGAGACATATAAAATATACTGTTTAATCGATATAGAAAAAAAGAGAGAAATAAAAATTTGCATTGCGGAATAAATCGTTAAATATTTATTGCTACTTCGAAATAAAAATTTTATAAATATTCACGTACCAGCTATTGTATGAGCTTTGCATTTTATACGAAACAAATAGCTTATATCTGCTCATTTCTTTTATAAAATTACCTTTTTTGTTTAATTTTCATTAGTATTTATTTATCATTAGACTTTTCAGATTTTTGCTGTCAACAACATTTTTGAAAATTTCAAAGAAGCTAATCAAATTCGAATTTGCCCGTGTTTTTCATAAAGTTTATACTTTAATCGGAAAATGAGTATATCAGTGATATGTTTAGATATATACGTTTGCTAGTGATTACACAAATTTATTATCGTTTGACTCGCGAGTCCCGAAGTCCCGAACAGCCGAAGCTGCAATAGCGGCTCACAGTGAGCACTGCCCTATTGAAAAAAATCAGGTGATTTGTCAGGTGATTTGTCAGGTGAGATCTCATGCCAAAATGTCATGTAACTTTC
>JAWWEN010000048.1:5497509-5513286 GCA_035582955.1 Sycophila texana
TCTCTAGTGCTTTAAAAATGGCAAATTAAAATCGGCATTTTTTGAAATGTGCTTTTCTTCGTTGGGAGCGACGATATTCATACGTTATCGCAATTGGTATTTATGTACAATAAGACATGGATGACTCTCGTATTCTTGTATACAAACAATCTTGCGTTTAAACTTTGATTTCCCTTACCTATTTGGATTTCGAAATTATTATTGAATTGAACATTTTTCTGTCATTTAATTATAGGCTCAATCGGCTATTAGCTAATTTCTCGTAGTCCAATTCGTAACGTTATAGCCTAGTCTGGCTACACTAATTATAATACATTTTAAGATGATTAGATTTTTACAATACTATGTACAAGATTAGTTAATGATATTACTTTCTTTAATAAGTAGCTTTTTAACAATTCATTGCTTTTGCAATATAATAATAATAATTATTCTTTAAAAAAAATGAGTTTTTTAAAATTATAACTCACTACTTTTATACAAATTTTTGAACTGAAAGTTTTAACACGGGTAACACAATTTCTTAACAATTTATATTTTTAATTACTGATCATTTTGTTTAATCTGTTTTCGACAAGTAAGAATTGTCTTTTGACTTCAAACGCTAGAATCCCCAAAGCCATTCCTGCATTTAAACTCTCTATCTCATTATTGAGAGGTATATTTACACGTACTCCCTGATGATTTTGCACCAATGTAAACGAGTCTTGACTTAATCCGTGAGTTTCGCCGCCAACAATCAAAATTACCTCATTTCTAGTAAAATCTGCTGAATAGTATGGAATCACTGGAATTTGATTAATTTTTATCAATAAATCACGAGATCTTTTCTTTCGACTTTCCTGCGACTCTTTCTTTAAAGAATCGTCATTGTCCTCTTCTTCAATTTCTTCAACTTCTTCGCTGTTTTGGTCCAGTTCTTCATCACATACACTATAATAAGCATGGTTGTCAGCTACGAAAATATGAGCATCTTGATTGATCCGTGATCTAATTTGATCCCAATCTTGTGAGCCAAAAATTGGTACTCGGAAATGAGCTCCAGCTGCACTTCTTAAAACTTTAGAATCCCAAAAATCAACACAGCCTAAAAATACAAATACATAAATTAAACCAAATTTTCTCTGCAATGATATTCTTTCTAAATCTTTTTATAATTTTCTGCACAATAAGATGACCTTTTGTCAGCAGGACTTGCTCACAACCTACTCCAGCACATGCTCGTAAAATGGAACCCATATTCCCTGGATCTCGAACATTGTCACAAATTACAGTTATTGGCAACGAAGCTTTTGATATCTTTTTTGGTTCGGGTTTCTTAAAGATTCCTAAAAATCAAAAGTTCTTTTAAAATCACTAGTTCCAGTTTAGTTTTTTATTCAATATTTTCTTGCAATTCTCACTTACCCATTATACCAGGAGGAGTTGTTAATGTTGACCACAATTGAATTGATCGATAAGGAATTTTGTACATTTTTGTAGTCTTGTCATTGATACATAAGTCCTTAAGTTCTTCATATCTGCTGAAAATAATTGCTTCTGGTACCATACCCACTTCTATTGCATCTTTAATAAAACGAACCCCTTCTAAAAGAATTTGCTCTTGCTTTTTCCTCTTCTTTTTGGACTTGAGAGTCAATAACATGGACCTGTATATAAATTGAAAAATACATATTAAAATTTAATTTTTAATAGAAATTGCACTGATCTACTTACGAAACAACTTTTTCATTATCACGTATTTTTGTATAAACGGTTCTTGTATCTGTGGGTTCTGAATCATCCATTTTTTGTTTCTTTGGATTACGTTTTGGTTTCTTGTTTTCTTGAACACTAGCATCTTCTAAATATTCAGGCTCTATTAGTTCTGGTTCAATATGTGGTTCATTATTGTATTTAACTTTAGGTGTTTCCATTTTATACGGTTCATTATTGTATTTGACATTAGTTCTTTCCAATTTATTGACTTTAGAAATCAAAGATTTAGATTTATTCTTTTTCAGTTGTCTGGCAGCCTGAGGTGCTGAATTTTCAACATTAACGTCAAATAATTCATCTTCATTTACGATTGCACTAGGTCTTCTTGAAGCATACCTACTGTAGTTTTGCAAACGTTCGTTGGAGCGTAATTCAACACTGATTACACGAGAAATTCCTCGTAAATTTCTCACTGAAAACTGCAGACTTTTAAGTAACATTATTAATACTTAAATCTGAATGTTTTATGTAAATTTTTATTGAATCCAATCGTTAATAACCGCCTGAAAGTATTTGTAGGTTAAGCTCCACGAGAGTACAGCACCGAAAGAAGGAACCGCCGGACGGCCGGAGCTTTCTCGACCAATGCATGTGAAGTGTCGAGAATTCGAGATTTGGGCGTATCTAGTAATAAACGTATTTCTACGTAAATTACGTCAAAAGCGCGGAGCGCATGCGGCATGAGTTCTCGTAACGCGCGATTATTAATTAAATAAAAAAAGGAATCAAAGGGTGATAATAGTAAAATAATTTAACCCAGAAATTAGCCATGGGACGATTACAGTTTTATAATACGGAGCGTATGTGCATGCCTTTTGAGGAAAACACACGCAGTTTAGTCAATGCATAAAAAAGGGTTGCATATAGTTGCATTATAAAATAGAATATATATTCGGATACGGAAAGTAATACATTTAAAGAACTTTCTCTTTTTTAATTTCTTACTCTAAATACAATTCCTTGAATTTACTTTTATACAAGATTATTTATATTCATTATTAAAAAGAGTATATTACAGAAAGATTTATTAATTATGATTTTAAACTATAGATTACGCTTCCGGAACATCATATGACGATATGACGCGACATTGTCGCAAGTATAAATGCCCAGGCGAAAATCAACTTCTGTAATAAAAGTTTAAAAAAGTTAATAACTGTTATTAACAATTTATAAAGGTAGCTAGGATTTGAGTCTATTAAAAAAGTTTAAAATTTTTAAGAAAAGTTAATAATAGTTAAAAATTATAAAAAACTATATACTTTTATTAACAATTATTTGACAAACATTATTTCCGCCTGGGGGTCGCGAGGGTAAGTAACGAGCCCTATAAACCTTCGACCTTCGAGTGTGATGGAAGCAGACCGAGCAGCATCTCTGTATTTGATTTCTCTCGGGATATAGGTATTTAAATCAGTTAATTTTAAATGTCTGTGTTGTTTTTTACGTAGAAATACATTTACTACTCGATACGCCCAAATCATATATACTTACATCGATTAAGATAAAATTTGAACTCACAAGCAGAGATGTACTCATCTCTGTCACAAGTCACGAAGTCCCAAGCAACGTCAACTAACTCACGCCTCACACGTCACAAGTCAGAATGTCTCTCGTCAGTAATTTGTAATATTATCACTCGCCGTCGTGCTGCGACAGTCCACAAACCGCCGGTAACAGCTGACTCAGTTTCAGCACTTCCAGTTGCATTCTGCACTCTGTACATATATATGTTCTCTGGAGCCAGGACTGCCTGCGAGGCAGGAGCCTACTGCATGTGCTGCTGTAGCTAACTGCTAACATCTCCCTCACTAGAACTGCGCCAGTGGGCTAACATCCAGTACTACACTGCCAGCAGGCATTCAGTCACTGTAAGGCAACATGTAGATATTCTATATAATAACAGTTATACACTTGTAAGCTGCAGAATGAATCTGGACTGAGGAGTGGTTATATGGAAACTTAGCCACTTAGAAACCTGCTTAGGAATTCGTAACTGATTCACGAATTCATGGTGAACTGGAGGTCGGAGAATCTTTTGTGTCTCGTGCGCTACTTAGAGCAAGTCGCAGCGAAGCATATCAGCAAAGAAAAAGTGCCGAGCATCCGAGGAAAACGGCGACGACGTGCATTTTACGGGGACAACGGGCAAGGCAATAATATCGGCCCTACGACTCATATTAAGTATACGGGAAGCTACGTACTGGCTACGTTGGCTTAATGCCTCTATCGAGGTAAATTACGCGAGGCACGCCAACGTCGCAGACTCGCGCTGCGCGGTGGCCGGCAGTGCGTGCTGGCGTGCATACGTGTTATAGCAATTACGTGTATAGTGTTCAGGCTTGAGTGCAAGGGTGCAAGTGCAACCCGTGCAAGTCAAGCGATAGGTTAGTTGGCCGTTTATAGGCTATCTGTAAGTACTGCCAAGTGCCAAGTGCCGTCAGAGGTGCTGCCCGAGGTCCCGACTCCCGAGGCGGTGGAGGCTCTGCAGTGACCACTACTCCTCGAGCCGAGCGTTGCGCTGTAGGACGGCGACGACGCGAGCAAGGAGGGACTCCAGGAGAATATCGCTGTTGCTTCGCGGGCGAGGATACAGGGCTCGCCAGGTCGACAGCTAACCGCCACCCGGCAGGTTGATTCTAGCTAATAACAGTTGAGCACTGCTCGAGCTTCAGTATGGCGAGGCTCGTTAATATGTGGCAAGGTTATCACCCGGCCGCGTTACAGGCCAAACAAATGCCACTGATCATCGACGAGAATCTCTCGGTGAGTCTCGAGACACTTCTTTATACTGCCCTTTTTTCAGCGCGACCACTCGATGTGGAGTTTTCGTTTTCAGCAGTAGTGCGGTCGTCGTTGTGGCCTGCTGAAAACGATCTAATGTCGTTCGATTAGTTTTTTTTTTGCCTTTTTCGCGCCCTTTGCCTCCCCTTGCCCCTTACGTAAGGTTCTTTTTCTTGCTTTTTTGACGCCTTCGTGGCGAAGTTTATTTTATTTTATTTATTTATTTATTAAACCAGAAAATACAATTACAACATCTTGCCTATATGGCTATAGACAAAAGTTGTAACTCCTATAGAGGTAAAAACCTCTATAATCTTAAATTGTTGATTGACGAAATTAAAACTGCGCTCGTTTATCAGAATGGGGGGAGGATAAGAGATGCAATGAAAGAGAGTGCGATGCTTGCATCGTTGACACACCTTACTGTCTCTTTCTCTACTGTTCATTCAGTCTTGAAGTTTCAGTGAACCACTGCATGCACTTTTCATTAGTTCTTTACTTTTCCAATGATTTTTTTGCCCTTTTAATGCCCAGAAAGTTGTAAAAATGACTTTGTGTTTACATATTCTGTAAGAAATTAGTTTCAAAATGTTCTTAATTAAATTTTTTAAATGAATTTGTTTTATTTTATAATAAAAATTCAGATGGTCATGGATATTACTGGATTGAAAGCACTACGTGAAAGTCCATTAGTCAAAGGAAAGCAAGTAGATGAATTTGCAAAAAAATTGAATCTTCTGACAATGGAAGAAAAGAAGGCATCTTTTGAAGTTGCTTGCAAGGACATGTTAAGCATATTAGATCAAACTGTCCCATGTATTGGTTGTAGAAGAAGGTTTGTTTGCTTCAAAAGTAGTATCTTATCTTAATTACAAAAAAACTTGTTACTAATTTGTTTTTTCTTTCTTTTGTGTAGTGTCGAAAGATTATTTTATGATTTAAGTAATCTTAACAGTCATCCAGCATTAGACCCTATAATAATAACATCAGATGGTATGCTGACAATTAAAGAACAAGTTCTTCAATCACCTCAAAGATTATGTACACTTTTCCAAGGACACAGGTACTAATTTTTATCAAGTGTTAACCTTTATATATATTATTCAAACATCAAACATTGATTAAAAAAATGTAATTTTTAGTACAAGATTAAGTGATTTAGTGGATCAACAACCTCGCAACAAAAAATCGCGCAGATGTACTATGCATTCATTAGAAGTGCAACGCATGAGACCTCCTTCAAATGCATGGAAAGAAGTTTGGGATTGCATGGAGCATGACTGTTTAAAGGAAATAACTTTTATAGATGCTGATACTTTAGATGCTACTTTGGATACCTATTTAAGAAAACACAAGTTTGTATATTATTCACATTAACTTACAATTAATTTTAATAATCAATAATTTAAATTTTATAATTAAATTTGCTATCAGTAGTACATATATTTATACATCATTGTAGATTTTGTTCAGAATGTCGAACTAAAGTTTTACTGGCTTCATCACTGTTAACAACTGAAAGTGATCCTACAAAAGAAAAAGGTTATGTTAGTTCTTTATATGCTGATATAAAACGTTGTACAGGTGGTCATGTTCATTTGCCAATTGACATTGACTATATTAGTTCAATTATTGGAAGGGCACAGCCAGAGCTTATGGGAAGGTAAGCCACTTTGTTTTACAAAATCAGCACAGTATTTGTACCATCTTACCTTTGCTATTCCACTTTTTTATATATTTTTTTTAAGCACTCTTATCATAAGCTTTATGTATTCACTATTCATTATCCCAAGAGTTATGCTTGTAAAATAGTAAAAATCTATGGCCCAAGCAATCAAAAAGTTTTACTCTACAGTAAAAACCTATTGATCTATGGCATGCAGCAAACAATGATTAAATATTCTAATTGTTTGAAGTATACCATCCTTTACTCTTTGTCTTGCTACTTTATCAAAGTGCCAATATATAAAAATTAATGAATTTTTTAATATATTTTTATTTTTAGAGAACGCCATGCTAAAACTTTGGAAATTGCACAAGAAGAAGTTCTTACATGCCTTGGTATTTGTGTTGCTGAGCGTTTAAACAGGGTATATCGGCGCCTAAAGGAAGAGGAAATTATAGTAAAAGTACTAGCTGCAGTGGCCGTAGATACATTATCTCGAAATTTTCAAGTAAGTTTTAAAATTAACGTCTATCTTACTATATCATATTTTATTTGAAATGTTTTAAACATACTAGTACATTATTTTTGCAGATAACAGTTGAATATAAACAGGGGATAACACAATTAGAAGTTCTTTACAAAGAATTTGAGAGGGAAGAAATAGCAAAGATGCAACGTCGTGAAAAATTACGGCTTAAAAGGAAAAAGAAGAAGGAACGTCGTTCTCTAGCTGAAGAAAAAGAAAACGAATGTGAGGAAGAAAATAATAAATGTGAAGTAAGTTTTTAAATATACTATAAATATACATAAACTATTTGATAATGCATTATTAATTTTTTAACAAAACTTTAAATAATAATTAATTATCGTTAATTTTCAGTGTCCACAAGAAAAAATTACAGAAGAAAAGAAAACTGCCTCGGTAATACCTTCACAGGCAGAGACTGAACAAACTGCACCACATGATCTTCATAAGGTAAACCATTTTTCTTTCTAAAAGTTATTTATATTATATTAAAAAAAATTTTTTAACACAATTTAAATAATTGTAGATCATAGATCCAAAAAATAAAGGGCCACTAACGTGTAATTGTCCAGATTGCACAAAAAATACAAATAAGCTTAGCCAAGTAGATTCATCTGACAATAAGGAGAAAAAGAGTAAAAAGAAAAATGCTGAGACCAAATCTGTAAATGGTTCTTCAAAAAAGAATGGAAAACGAGATAAAATAGTCAAAACTGTTCAGAAACAAGAGAAAGAAGATAAACCTCTTCAAGTGAATAAAAGCGAAAATAATAATGTGAATATAAGTCAATGGCAAGATAATGACCAATGTAAAGATTCCTCTTCAGAACATTTAATGAATGCACTTATGGATACAAATAAAAGTTATACTATGTGGATAGAAGTAAAAAAACGTCTTAATACCAAAGCTGTAAATAGAAGTGGTCGATCTTCTAGTGAACATTCATCGCAAGATTATGGTTACTCCTCAGAACATAATGTGAGTAGTTCTTCTTTACCAAGTACACCTGAAGGTTCTGAAGTAGCTTGCAGCGATGGTTGTTGCAACTCGGAACGTGATTGTCCTGATACAAGGACTGCAGATAAACTTATTCGTTCAGATTCAAGCCTGTGTGTATTAAGAGAACATGGTGGAGGCCTAACGTTGTTACAAATGTTAGAGGTGAGTTATTAAAATTTAAAAAAATAATTTAATTTATTAAATGGACGATTTTGGTTTGGTTATAGTCTTATTTCCGTCTAATAAAGCACTCTTAAAATGTTGATTTTTGCTTTAAAGTGTTATATATCATATTCAAATAAAAAAATTTTTTTGTGTTAATTATTATTTTCTTTTTTAAATTGATTTAAACCTACTCCAAAAGGAAAACCAATTAATAAAATTAAGAATTTTTTTTCATATTTTTTAGGATTCAAGTTTATCAGAAGATGAAGAAAATTGTAGTTATATTCCTGCAGAAGAAGTATTAGAATTCAAATCGCGGATGTGCCAAGTCACGGAAAAACGTCAACAACTTCGCCAAACGCTTAAAAAACGTTTTGCATTGTTATGCAGCCATCACAAACCCTTCACCATTCCTCGCTGATAATTTCCATTAGTTACTGTTAAATAAAGTGTTCTTTCTTTTCTACTTCGATTTTACTATGAACAAAGAAACTAAACAAAATTATGTAAATTAAAAATATTCTTTTGGATGTAATTGTTAATCCTCACAGTTCACAAATTGTATACAAGACTATATTTTATATAATTATCCAATACTGACAGTGTATTTGATAAATATATGTATGGTACAGTGATTATAGATTTGTACATGTATGTATGTGTGTGCGTGCGTGCGTGCGTGCATGCGCGCGAGTGTGTGTTAGCGTGTGTGTATACATGTTTGAAATTTAGTTGCAACAAAGCAATAGTGCATTGTTTCGACCTCCACATAGCACAAGTCTTCCAGTATTAAAATTTATACTCTCCACTACATTAAAAAAAAAAATAAAATAATGTTTACATAGTAATTATAAAATGCATATACATGTTTAGTAACAAATTTTATATTGAAACACTTTACTGCTTTTGTATGGGAAAGATTTGGTTCTTGGTTCGATTCCAGAAAACTATTTTTTTATAAGATTTACTGTTGTACAGTTTTTTGGAATCAATAACGTAAACACAATATTTAATAACTCAATTGAAAAAATGAAAAATAAAGTTTATGATATATCTCCTGTTGAACATTTCTATTATATATGAAACAAGTGGACTGTGGGGGGAACCTGTTTAAAAATAAAAATATATTTTTAAAAATCATTGGCGTTTTGACGGACAGTATTCTGCCCGTGATATAAGTAAAATATATAATAGCACATAAAGATATGTTGCGATTGTAAGAAAACATACAAAATATCTTTATCAAAGAATTAATATAAAATAAACGTTGCATTCCAATACGATTTCTTTTTATATTTCCACCATTTTAACAGTAAAATATATCTATTTTATTCAATACAATTTTGTATAAAAATATTTTACAGTATTTAGTGACTATTTCACATTATATATACAAAAAGATATATTTACATTTGGAGTATTTTAATAAAAGTTAATATTGTCATTATAATTATAAAACTAAATAGTTCAATGATCAATCATTTGGATAGAAAATATTTAACGAGTAGTCAGAGGACAATATTTAAATAACACAAATTTATATTTACAACAAAATGAAAAATTAAATTACTCAACAGTGTAAAAAAGCTAATAACAAAGAATATTATCAAAAGTCTAATATTATTAATCTGAGTATTCTGTTAAACAGAGAGATGCATTTGTTCCGCCAAAACCAAATGCATTCTTTAATGCAGTTCTTCTTGAATTAACTGACCATTTTTTCTTTTTAAGGGGAGCAAATTTTAGTTTTGTTTCTCCATCAATTTCATGCAAATTTATTGTTGGAGGAATAATCCTTTCCTTTAAAGCAAGAATTGTAAAAGCTACTTCCAAATTTCCAGCTGCTCCTAATAAATGCCCATGTGCTCCTTTTGTACTTGAAACTATTACATTTTGACTGTGTTCACCAAATAATGATTCTACAGCCTGTAATTCTACTTTATCTCCAAGAGGTGTTGAAGTCGCATGAGCATTAACATAAGTTATTTCACTAGTATCAGTAGCAGCATCTTTTAAAGCTCTATCCATAGCAATCAGAGCACCAATTCCATCTTCACTTGGTGCAGTCAAATGAGCTGCATCACCTGAGAGGCCATATCCTAAAATTTCTGCGTATATATGGGCATTTCTTGCTAAGGCATGGTTTAATTCCTCTAAAACTAAAATAGCTGAGCCTTCTCCCATGACAAAACCATCTCTAAGTTTATCAAATGGTCTTGATGACTCCTGTGGCAAATCATTTCTTGATGTACTCAATGCTCGAAGTCTACAAAATGCTGCTATGGCTAAGGGACTAATGCATGCTTCCGCTCCACCACATACCATAACACTAGATTCTCCACCACGAACGAATCGAAATGCATCACCTGAAAGAAATTAATTTAGAAGTACTATTCATGATTAAGAACTACACGAAGACAGTAATTTAAAAAAAAAAGTTTACCAATGGCGTGAGCACCAGTTGCACAAGCTGTAGACACAGAATGATTTGGCCCTCGGAACCCATATTTAATACTAATCTGACCAGCAGCCATATTTGGGAGTATTCGAGGAACAAAATAAGGACTGACTTTAGAATAACTAGCTTTTAACAATTCATATGTTGTACATACATCAAATAAGTCTATCATTCCTATTCCTACAGCTACTCCAGTATCACGTTTATCTTGTTCATCTTTCGGTTTCCAATTAGCATCCGTAAGAGCTTCTTCAGCTGCGATTAAAGCATAGGCAGAAGCCGGACTCATTGTACGCAACTCACTCGCTGTAAATTTCACCTTCAAATCCAATTCGTGCGAAGCAGTACCTTTTGGAACCATGGCAGCTGAAAAAAAAAAATAAAGTTATAAAAGTGACTCAAGTCCTAGTAAGTACCTAGCTAAAGAAAGGTAACAAATAAGAATATATTACCTCAAGATTTAATGGTACGAACAATATAAAAAGTCTTACCGATTCTACAAGGAAGCTTCTCGTAATCCGAGCCTTCGAGTTTGACGATGCCGCACTCGCCATCGAGAAGAGCTCGCCATGCGTGTCGAGTGCCTACACCTAAGGGTGATACAATTCCTATACCAGTAACGACAACTCGCCTACGTCGAGCAGTCAGTGATGAATTATTCGCCAAACGCGCAGAACGACGTCCAAGCGGTAGGAAGCTCAGCAAGCCTCGCCTCGACATTTCAGCTGCTCACTGCCTTGCCTGCTACTTGTTACACCGCAGACCCGCGATCAGTGCCGGTAGCAGCTGAGTAGCCGCAGGCAGTACCGGCTCCCCGATGGGACGGCACACACGACGCGAGTACGCGACCATCGGCGGCTCTCTCTCCTTCACGTACGCTTCTTATACGCTTATTGTTACAATTTCTATTTTCCTACATTCCGTTTCTCTTCGTTTATCTCCTTTTAATGTGTATAATTAACAACTTTGCTGATAAGATCACCCTTGAAACACCCATCCGACTTTTCAGTAATAATCTAATAATTAATAATAATGAGAGTCTGATTCACGCGGGGCCCAAATATAGCAGCAGAAGGAACGCGCTGATAATTTCTCGTATGTACTTATGCATAGTCATTAAAAAAAAAAAATATACAAAAAACTGCATACCAACCGTAGAAACGTGTAACACCGCCACACCGGTGTTTTTTTTTGTCGGGTAAATTAATTGGATTATTGAATATTTGACTATCTTATTAAATTTATTTTTATCCGTGACTTGATCCTACGACAGATTTAACAGTAATTATTTATTTATAATATTTTGAAGTGATAGTTCCGTGATTTTTTCGTTTCTATCTTATTTTTACGACAGAAACATTTTAATTTCGGTGTTTTTTTCATATTTTTACGACAGGAACCTGCATTTTTCGATCTGTCTGACGTTTAACAACTGCCTAATTTTTACGTGAAATAAATTATATCAGGAACGAGCCTACTTTTTTTAGGGCCCCCTTATAAATATACTCTATTGATATAATTATTCATGATAAATATAATAAGAGTAAGTCATAAGCCACGACAGGATAGTATAATCTCGTATTAGCTTGGTAAAACTGGTAAAATATAAAATCTACGCGGTAATGCACGTATTATATTAATATTTAATATTAATTAATATTATATTAATATCATATTAAATATTATATTAATATTAAAAGAATTCTTTATGAATTATTTAATGTCCGTGGACGTTAAAAAATTCATAAAAAATTCTTTATGAACTCTTTTTTCAGACTGTGCTTATTGGGTTCTTATAATTACAGTTACTATTCCGGTATAAAGCTCCGGCGCTCACAGCTTATAAGTATACGCAGTGCAAAAGCGGAAAGCTGCAGCTTGCAAGTTCGGTAAAAAAGGTATGCGCGACGATCGGTCGATGAGGCAGAGCTCGCGGGATCGAGACTAACTCGGATTTCGGCGGACTCGGACGAGTCGTCGCGGAGTAAGTGTACTCGTACTCGGAGTGGTGCGAGAGACACTCTGGACTACTCGTGGGGCGCGAGCGGCGAAAGGCAAAATGGCGGCGCGTGTTCGATCTGCCCGTCCGGTGTGTTCTGCAGCAATAACAGCAGGACAGCAGTGAGGAGAAGCGGCGGCCGCAGTTAGTGCGTTTGAACCGCGAACGCAGCCCCGAGGAGACGGTCAAGCTGGTAAGAGGATATCGCCGCGCCTTTAGGCCAGCAGCGCCAGCCCCCGGGACTATAAGAGCAAGATAAGCTGGTGCCTGTATACATACTGCGAGACCCATTGGTGCACTCGCGGAGTCGCAAAGACGGTTAGGAGCGCAGTGGTCGGGAGGATCGAAGGGCGCCCGAGCGGCGCCCATATAACGCGACCCATGCAGGCGTGCTGTACTGCTGTGCAGTGAGCACTTTTACAAAGCAACTTGGGACAGTGATATACACGCGCAGGCTGTACACACACTCAAACGCACCTCCGAGCGACGTTTTATATACCTACTTCTATCTCGCTCTTTCTTCCTCTGTCCTCGTCCAACGGACGGAGGGCCAGTGGCGGGTACATCGACGGGACGTCTGGATATTCGGGCAGCCGTGTCGGACTCCGCCTGCGGTCAGCACTAGTGCCAGGACAGTGGGACACTTCGGAGACAAAGAGAGAACCAAGAGTAGAGGCCGACGTCGATCATGGGTAACGGGTGAGGCGGCATCATCGGGCAGAGCGCGCGTGTCTCCCTGTAGGTTGAGTGTGCTGTGACTTGTGAGGCTGGGAGACACCGTCTGCGGTTGGATACGGCGACGACGAGTGTGTATCGCCGTGTCTCAGCGGGTTTTCATGCATCTGCTTCGAACGGGACGACAGAGTTTCGAAGATGGCAGTGAATCCAAGAGATATGGACGGCTTCATGTCGTTTCTCTCTACTACCGACATAAAGAAGAAGCTCCAGGTTGGTGTGCAGCTGCTCAACTTCCTGGCCGATCCGTACAAGAGCATCGAATGCCAAGACATTGGGCTCTTCATCGACAACATTGTTCCCTGGTTAAACAGCAGCAATCCTAAGGTGAGAACTCATTTTCTTAGATTTTTTTTTATAATACATTACTTACTTACTATTTACTTTGTGAAAACAAAAATTTGTAAAACTTCATGACATAGAAGGTGCACTTACTTCTTTGACAATGACTTTATTAATTGGTTTTGTAAATTTTTTACAGGGAGCTCCTTAAAATTGTAGATCCACAATGTTAAACAGAATAATCAAATCAACTGACCCCAATTTAAAAACATCAGAGTACATAGAGGTTATTTATCAATTTGATAATTTGATATCTACCTGAATATTGTCATAATTCTTTTCTTTTATTTTAAAACAAAGATTCAACTGAAGTTGTTTAAAACTTTGTCTTCTTATTAAAAAACAAAAGTCACACAGTTGTTCTGATCATTTACAGTTTGTGTCTTTTTAAAACCTGTTACTATATGTAATGATCAAATACGGTTAAAAAACTTTCACACCATGTATGTCAATGTTGCATATAGGTACTCTATTTCCAAACTTGTATACTTCAACTATTTCTAAAAGATTCTCTCGAGTGTTCAATATTTATTTATCTGAAATTCTTATTATTAAGTATTCATAAATTTTAATATCTTACTTTCTTATTTTTAAAGGATATTACATCTATTTTGAAATGTATTATAGTAAAAGAAAAAAATTAAAATGAATTTTAGATATTACTTAACACAATGTTTAAACTTAGAAAACACTATATTTTACATGAAAGACTCAAGTTGTTTTCAATATATTTAGTCATGTATTCAGTCGGAAGCAAGTACTGCATGGCTCCGTGTTATGTTTGACCATTCTCAGCTATACTTAGCAGAAAACTGTTTTTTTTTATCATTCTTGTTACTCTTACTCTTTTCCTTTCTTCTTCACATCGTCATTCTTGACTAGTAGTTTTGTAGAAGAAATCTACTCCGAACAAATATAATTTCCAAACTGATTTTAATGCAATTAAAAATTTCCACTTAACAGATTGATCAAGCATCATAGAAAATCTTTCGATATAAATTTATTTTGTAAAATTGATTATTGTTCTGTTTTATTGTATAGAAATGTAGCTGTTGTATTTGACAATAAACCATTTTGATGAGTAGTTATCTTCGCAAAGATTAAATCTCTTTGAACTAACTGCATTGTTTTAACGATAGCAACATAATTACAGTTTACTTAATTAAACAGTGCGAAATAATGAAGAGTGCGCTGCTGCTAAAAAAGGTGAAAGTGTATGCATAAAGATCGTGATGTAGTCGACCCACGTTAGTCTCGAATGAGTCCTCTTCTTCTTCTTCGTCTTCTTCGTCTTCTTCGCTGGCTATGGGCATGCCCATGTTGCCATCAGCCGGTGATTTCTCGAACGATTCCTTCGTTTGGCTGACAGTATATATATCGTCGTCGAATTCGTGAGTCGACTGTACGCAGCTGACGCACGCCCGATTAGCTTCTGCCATTTATTTTTCTTATAAAATTTCGCATCCTTTAAATTCAATCTACGTAGCTCAAAGTAAGGAAAAAGAGAGAGAGATAAAAAGATAGCACTGACGCATACCTAAACGCGTTCGTCTCGCAACGAAAACTCGCGGCCTGCCGCCTTATTAGCGTGAAGAAAGATTTTAAAAAAAATATATGTATGCCTCGATAGAATCGGTTTGTTTGCTCTTTTTTTCTTTAAAAAAAAATAAAAACATTTATTTTTAAAGAGCCAAATTTCGTTTGTCACTTCGTAAAGAAGTGAAGCAGGTCAATATTTAAGTAAAGGTCGCCGGAGGTAACTTTCGCTCCTATAGGTATATATAAAGATGCTGATGAATGCAAGCGAGCCGGTCAGCTGAGCACGCAACTTTATATTTCTCTCCCACGTGTGTGAGAGGTGGAGCGAGACAGATACTTATGCTCCTAGCACACATAAGAACTTTCTGGTCAGCGACGTCTCTCACGGGGCTTTGCGCCGGAACGGTATGACAAGTAAGGCCAGATATCGCGACTCGCGCACACCCACGTAACACATAATACGCTCGATCTCGCAGCAGAGCGGGGACACTCTATGTCGGCATTCACATTGCCTCTTTATCTCTCTTTCTCTCTCACTTAAGTACTCCTTCTCTCTCCGACTCGATGCATGCATTCGCTCGACTGTACACTCCAGCTCGCACGGGGGATAAGTGAAACGAGACTACTTAAACTTTTTTTCTATTGCTTTTTCTTTAAAATGTAAAAATTGAAGACTCGAACGTTCGTAGTAGAGGAGTTATGGTGGAGAAAAATGATCAAGACGAACGCAATTGCTATTTGCAAAATTAATTTGCCGACGTTTCGACGTTTTTATTGAACGTCCTCATCAGGGCTAACAAATATA
>JAWWEN010000048.1:5513386-5527097 GCA_035582955.1 Sycophila texana
ACCTTTCCCAACTCGGGCTCCGAGATGGCACTTTTCCAACTGGAGTCCGAGATGGCACCTTCTTGCTCCAGACCGACTATACAGTCATTAAAAAAAAAAAAATACGCTGAGATGTAACAATGTATGCCGTGCATCCGTCACAGCTTTGTGTTTTTTTTTTCTTTTTTGCTTCTTTTTTCAATTGCATAATTTAAAAGTGAATTCGACGCGCGTTAATCGTGACGTCGCTTTAAAAAGTACATAATGCATGCACATTATACATGCGGGCACATTCAGTCATGCGGGATGCGCGTGTGTCGCACTCAAATAATTCACCGTTAAGCTTGCTAACCATTCACTTGCATGGCAGCTCAATCTGGTAATCCAACGGCAATCGCAAGGGCGTCCTCCATCAAACGAAATCCGTCCTTAAAGTCTGCGGCACCAGGTAAATTTTGTGGAAGCACTCACGAGTGTGTAACATGCCTCTTTTTTTTTTTATCATACTTGTTATACTTTATACCGCTGATCCGCTCTCTTACATAACTGTGACCATCTTTTTTTTATTTTTCCTCTTTCCTTTTTCCTTCTTGATGCATATAACAACAAACAAAAAACATAATGCGGTTTCATTTCTCTTTCTTCAGTCGCTGCCTTTTTTTCCTTCCTTTATTCATCATAAAACATCTTTTCAGGTCAAGCGGGTGCAGTCGATGAGGAAACTTTCTTGATGGCATTTGAGGATGTGCCTTCAGTAAAGCTCTTCTCTACCAGAGATCTCGAAGATCAAATGAAAGTAATTAAAGAGATTATCAGCGATGACAAAAAAGACTGGAAACAAAGGGCGGATGTTGTGAGTATTTGATGTAAAAAATGAAATGCTAATGCAAGGGCAAAATTTATTTTAACCGATGTTTATTTGACAGATGAAAAAATTGCGGGGGATAATCATAGCAGGTGGAATGAACTACGAAGCATTTGAAAAATGTTTGAAGGATCTGCAGAGGCCCGTCGAAACAGCCTGTCTGGATCTGAGATCGCTGGTGGTTCGAGAAGTCTGCATTACTGTCGCTTTTCTGAGTCAACAGCTCAAGAGCAAGTTCGCCAGTTTCGGCGAAACTGTTTTGCCGACTTTAATGAGCTTGATACAAAACAGTGCCAAGGTACTACTATTATACCCACATTACCCATTTACTATTTTTCCTTTTTTATTGTTTTACTGCAGTCGGCGCTATTATACTCCTCATTCTATAAATAAATATACTCATAAATAAATAAATTAATTAAGTAATCAAATAATTTCGGCAACTTGTCTGATTTTACTTGTCGGGCATTTTACTAAAGTTATCTTTTTCTTTTATTTTGAAAGGTCGTGTCATCGGCTGGTGCAGTGGCGGTACGTTTTATACTCCAAAATACTCACAGTAGCCGTTACGTGCCAATTATAGTCTCCTCGTTGAACAACAGAAGCAAAGATATACGCCGGGCAGCATGCGAGTATCTGCATTTGATTTTGCAGTCCTGGCAAACACCTATATTGCAGAAGCACGTTAACATACTTCAAGATGCAATTAAGAAGGGGATGGCAGATTCGGATTCCGAAGCAAGAGCTTTTGCAAGAAAGTAAGCAAAATAATATAAAGTAAGAATTGAGTGATAACTTTGGAGCTGAACATTATTTTTTTTTTTTTAGATCATATTGGGCATTCAAAGAACATTTTCCTGAAAATGCTGAAGCTCTTCTCAACAGCCTCGATGCTACGTATAAAAGGGCCTTGATGTCTTTAAGTAACAGTGGTAGTATTAACAGTTTGAATGCGGTACCAAAAGCAACGAACGTTAGCCCAAGAGCCGCTAGACCGACTATGAGCGCCACAGGTTTGTATACTTTATTATGATTAAATTTCATTTTTTTTTTTTTTTTTTATAAGCTTTACAAGTGCAATGCCACCGTCATCATCACCATTGCAGACATTCAGACATTCAATTCAAAATTCGTTTTCTTCGAAATTCGTTGTCCTAGGAAAATTTAGTGTATATGTTAAGTGATGTAAGCTTCAAGTGGCTGAGAAAATTTTTTTATTTTTATTTCTAAAATTCGACATGAATGAGAATAAAAAATTTGTCATTTTTTCCATGCTGCTTTATGTGACTTTACATTGCATTACGCGTATGAAGGTAGCACAGAAAACTTGCATCATACTCAGGGCCAACTTCATGGTCCACTCAGACGTACTCCGTCCTTGCCACGATCTTATCGTCAATCTGGGATACCGATTCTTCAAAGACCTACCGACAATCACTGTAATTGTTGATAATTCTTGTTTAGATATTTTCGCATTATGTTAATCTTTAAATTTAAACAAACCTAAACCTAAAGTACTCGGAAATAATTGACACTTGCACGTTTATTAAAATCGCTCATATCTGCAGGCACCACTTATATTATTTAGTTATAGTTTACTATATTATTTAAATATCATTAAATATGAATTTACACTCACATTCAATTTGATTGTAACATGCCTTGATCATTATAATACACTAAAAGAGGTGAAATATTAATTTTCTCGAGTAGATTTGTAAATTCTAATTTTATTATAAAAAGTATTAATGCCATGTAATATTAGTGGTTATAAATAACAATTATAGCACATCACTTAATTGTAGCTTGTGTAATTTGGTAATACTCATAATTGACTTTTTTACACAATTATTAATCCGTTTAAAATAATAAAATAACATTTTTTAAGGTCGTGTGTCTCCTGGAGTAAGATCAACAAGCGCTATAGATTTACAAGCGGCTCAGCGAGCCAAAGCAAGAATGAAGTATGCGTACATGAATCGGCAAAAGGCTACACTTCGTAAGTATTCTTTGTATTCTGAAAAATGAATAGGTTTTATATTGAAAACCATTTACTTAATTTTTGTCATATTTTAACGCTGCAAGATAATGATCATGCTGGTCATCCAAGCAGACCAGGTATTGCTTCAGTCATTACTCTGACTGATACAGATATGAATATCTAATTATGTACTTTTAGATTAATCGTGTTCTATTAAAATAGTTTTAACGGTTTCTTTTTTCTTGACAGCTCGACCAAATAAGTCACCAGAATCTAGTTCTATGGCGAGTCCTGAAAGAATTGCAAGAGCTAGAACTCGAGTTTCCGGAGTATCTCAATCTCAACGTAAGGCTTTTTAGATTCCATTGCTTGTTTAAAATTAAATTAAGTTATTTGAGAAATAATTTATTTGTAATTGCAGCAAGCAGTAGATCTGGCTCACCATCATCAAGATTAAGCTATGCAACATATAATAGAGAAGGAGAGGCCCTTGTTCCAAGATCGAAAATGTTATCAGAACATGGAATGAGAAGCACGGGTAATAGTCGAGAACCTAGTCCACAAAGATTTGGCTTTGATAGGAGTAGTTTTGGAAGTAAAGTGAGGTAACAAAATTTCACTTAATTAAAAATTTTACGTTTGGTATAAAATGAAGAAAAAATTCAAATAAGATTTTCTGCATAACAGGAATAGAAATTTACATATGTCGCCAACTGACAGACCACCATCGAGACCAGTCATGGCACAAAAAATGCTACAACAGTCGCGAGAAGCAGAATCTGCTTTGGCTGATGCACTTACTTTTGACAGTATTGATAACTATACTAGAACTCCGAAAGGGAAAGGAGATCATAGCGATGATAGTGAAACGAGCAGTATTTGTTCAGAACGCAGTCATGATAGTTTTCGCAGGCCAAGTGATGTAAGTAATTCCAATTTCATTGAAGTCCTTATCATTATTCAAATCACTAAACAAACGTTACCATGCATTTTGTTTCTATTATTGTTTGTTTTTTCAATGTTTCTTATTATTTTGAATTAAAATTGAAAAAAAATAATATAAAAAGAAAATTAAAGACCTCTCCTATTAATCTTTTTTAAAAATTAATAAAAGATGTTTATTTAATCTTTATTTTCTAAATAATATTTTATGAATTATACAACCTTCAATGTGTTGCTAACAAATACCTGATTTCTTTTTTTTTTTTAATTTTTGTTGCCGCCTGTTTATTTCGTTTGGACTAAATTGACATGCCTGTCTTTAATGGTACATTGTATTCTGAACCTGATAGTCGTTTTCATGGAGCGGCTCCCAACAAAGATTGTATCGAGATGTATGGGATCAGTCACTCCCAAAGGTTTGTCATATTTACTTTTATCAATTAACAATCTTTTCTTTTCTATTTTTCGTTTAAGAAATGTTTCCTTATTTTATATACAATAACAGTTACTTCAACTTCCTGCAATATCATTAATCATTTTTCATTGTTTTTCCTAAACATTTATGTAAAGGTTAAAACTGTATTGTGTAACTTTGAGAAGCATGTTCCTTAAAATATTAAACTATAACACCAAATTTCTTATATGTAACATCTTCTCTAATAATTCTAATAGTTGTACTAATTTCATCAAATAATATTGTATTCACAGTATAAAAACGTTCGTTTTTTTCTAGGACATAAAAGAAATTATAGAAAACTGTGGACACAAGCATTGGTCTGATCGTAAGGAAGGTTTATTAGGTTTACAACATTTCCTAGCTAATGGATATACGTTAAATGCGACAGAATTGCGTAAAATTACGGATATTTTTGCTAAAATGTTTATGGATTCTCATACTAAAGTATTTAGCTTATTCCTTGACACTTTGAATGAATTAATACAAACCCACTGTGAAGATCTTGGTGATTGGTTATACGTACTATGCACTCGACTTTTAAATAAGCTGGGAACAGATTTACTTGGATCGATACAAACAAAAATTAACAAAACATTGGAAGTAGTTAGGTAGGTGAATCGTTTAATTAAAAGACAAAAATTTTAAAGGAATTTTATAATTAAAAATTTGGAGGTATGAAACACACTGAATTTATTATAAATTTTAGGGAGTGTTTTACGGGTGAACAATTATTGCCTTGTGTTATGCGATTTTTAACGAATCCTACGCAAACTCCGAATTCTCGTGTCAAAGTAGCCACGCTGACATTTATAACGCAAATAGCTGAGACTGCCGAACCGTCCGCTCTGACTAGCTCTGCTGGGCCAGCGATTGCAAGACTGTTAGATTGGACGAATGATGTTAAAAGTCAAGATGTTAGGCGACACGCTCAAAATGCTATTATTTCTCTTTACAATTTGAATCCATCTCAATTCACAATGGTTTTATCTGAATTGACTAAATATTATCAGGTCAGTAAAAACTAAATAATTAATTTCTTTATCCGACATTTCTACATTACTGTTTATTTGGTTGATGCAGGAAGCAGCATTACCACTGATTCAAACTCATTTGAGAAGATCATCAGCTACAAGCACTCCTGCTTCTCCTGGAACACCGCCACCTAGAGTACCAAATTCGCCAGCAAGAACAAAATTGAAAGCTGATAATGAAGCTGCAGACGATAGTTTAAATCCTGAAGAAGTGTACAAGTAAATATACACCACACTATTCTTCATTTTTATAAGATGTCAATTATTTAAAATGATATACTATATTTTTTTTATATTTATTTTTCAACTTTTATTATTATTTTCAGATCATTACGACGAACTACAGCGGAAATACAAAATTACGGATTTGAGCGACTTGAAAGGGCGACTACTAGTAAAGATAGTGGAATAAGTAATATGGCCGACGTAGAAGAAAGACTGGAAGGTCTTACATTATCGAATTCTGTGAGTGACTTACCATATTTATTGGCAATTTATAGAAATTTAAATTTATTTAACTAATAACTCGACATCGCTAGGGACGGTCTTCGTCTGTATCTTCACCTACTCAGCGTGTTAAAACTGTTACTAATGTAGCAGTGAATGGTTCAAATGATACAATTGCTGGTGATCTTATTCTACCTCAAGAAAATAATGGATATAAAACGCACGGATCTTCACCTGACTCGATAAGAGGGCCCGAAGTTCTTGATAATACATTGAAAGTCCTACAGTCAGAAGAAGCACAAATAACAGAAAAAGTTGCTGCTTTACAGGAGTTTCAAGCATATGTTCGTGATGGTGATGCTCTTTACATAAAACAACACTTCAAGTAAGTAACTCTTTAAAATTAAAACTAAGTATAATGAAAAATTTTTGATAAATATTTCATGAAATCAATTTGCAGAAGACTTCTCAAAACATTAATCGGAAGTTTGGCGAGTGACAATAAAGAAATGCAGATTGAAGTACTTCAGTCTCTTATAGATTTGTTAAAGTGCCCAGAATTAGCAGAAAGTTTTTCCAATTATGCTGAACTGCTGGTTTTGAAAGTGATAAGAGCTCACAAATTCGATGATCAAAAATCTGATGGAAGTGGATGCAGCAACAGCAGTCGAACCACGGTAAAATATCCTGAGGTATATTAGGTGTTGTTTCTTTGTGTTGTGCTTTTTTCAAATCTCATCTTATCATCTTCAGAAAAAGAGGAAGTACTTACAGATCTTAATCTTTTTGTGGTTAATTATAAATTCAAGTAGAACTTAAAACTAAGAAACAATATCACTTATTCTTCATAATCTACTTGCTACACTAGCACAAAAAAGTAAAATTTTGCTTTTCAATTTTATTTTTAAACAGTGTATGTTAAAGATTAATTATATAATGAATATTTTAATTTTGTATGAGTGGTTAAACTATTTTATTTTAAATGCATGTATACAGCTTACATTTTTTTATAAGCAAAGGTAAATGTATTTGATTGATTGAATATAAATAGAAGTCATAGTCAGCACTATTCATTTCTTTCAAAAGATATGCATAATAAATAATCACAAAATATTCATAACTTTTGAAACAGGTGCTCAGAATGGCAGAAAAATGTGCATCAACAGTAGCTGTAATATTACCACCAGAGCAAACTATTCAATTTGCTTCATCAATGATGACTACTGAGCCATTTCCACAAAATATGGGTGCAATTAAAATGCTTCACAAAGTAGTGGATCACTACGGCCAAGAAGCAATAGAACCCCATCTTTCAAAAGTCATGCCAGGTCTAATAACGGTAATTATGAAAATAAACATGATAAAATTATTACCTTATATCATATTGTAAACATAATAAAAATG
This sequence comes from Sycophila texana, assembly GCA_035582955.1. Taxonomy (NCBI): domain Eukaryota; kingdom Metazoa; phylum Arthropoda; class Insecta; order Hymenoptera; family Eurytomidae; genus Sycophila; species Sycophila texana. The sequence continues at coordinate 5,520,493 of JAWWEN010000048.1, forward strand.
TAATATTAGTATACTTTGGATATGTTGAATCTGATAAAAGTTAACTGATTCACAGGCGTACGACGACCTCGAATCTACAGTGCGCAAGAGCGCAGTATTTTGTATGGTAGCGATACACGCGGCAGTTGGCGAAGAAACGTTGAAGCCGCACTTGGACAAATTGTATGGTAGCAAGTTAAAACTTCTCAACATATACATTCAACGGGCTCAGCAAGCCAATAGTCAGCCAGCAAGTCCGCGCAGTAACAGCAACAAAAATTAACCGGCGACGACTGCCAGTGGCGTTGGCACCACTACTGCCGCGACTCTGAGAATCGCGATAATGAAGAGATTTGCGCGCCTCGCAGCGAGGCACGAGCAACTTCTCTTCCACTTTCTCAGCAAGTCCGAGCCCTGATTCAAAGTAATTCAGCGTTTAGTCTTTATCAAGTACAAAGAATCAGAAAGACGTTTTAAACGATTCTAACTCTGCTACGGACAATGTCGAGGACAAGAATCTTCAAAAGAGTGTAAGTGAGAAAGAGAGGGGGAGGGTGAGAAAGAGAGTTCGTGGGCGTGGACATGGGCGTGCGTGCGCGCTTTGTGTACTTGCGTGGGTGAGTGCACGAGTGTATGTGTGTGCGCGTGTGCTTGTGCTTGCGTGCATGCGTGAGAGAGAAAGTGAAGAGAGAAGAAGCAAACAAAAAAGTGCGTAAAAAAGTAAGAAAGAATATTCAAGCCTACTGTCAGCGATTACTATCTTTGCGCCAACGGATTTGCTTAATTTTTGTTGAACTTCAAACGATATTCTGTATATACTTTGATGGACGTTTTTGTGTAATACACCTTTAAGCGCACTTGCTTCGGCTCTTTAACGCTGGTCGATCGGTGCTTTTTTTATGTACAGCACTAAGATCAATAAAAAAAATTGTTGCACTATCAATATTCTTCAATGGCAAAAATAAGTTGATGTGTTGTCTGAAAATAAAAAATATAAATATTATACTTAAAAAAAAGAATAAATCTACTTTGTATTTTTCGGTCAGATCTTAAACAGAATAGTTCTATGTAAATATAACATGTAACTATTCAAATATAAATTTCTAACTATTCAAATATAAATTTGGCCAAATGTATCGATCGATCAAGGTTATTTTTAAACAGTGCATAGTGGTAAAAGGCTCTTTCAACTCCCAACACTAGCTTTTTTTCAGATGCGTAGACATGCGTACATGATATATACGTATTTAGATACTTACACAGTAAACATTGACTTCCAGTTGGATAAATTTAACTCTACATTGCATCGGTATCCCTCTCCTTTTTTTATTCCTTTATTTACGAATCGAAAGTTCGGATGAGCATGAAAGTATAGACTCGATAATTCTTTACTTAACATAATGGATTGTAAGGTATTTTTCGTAGAGACAGAAAAAGAGAAGCATAATGTGTAGATTTATATGTGCTAGTCAAAAATACTGAAGGACGCACAAAGCGCAAGAGATGTAAAAAAAAATTCTTTTTTAATAATTCGGGAATGGGATGAGAAAAAGATAAAATATAAGCGCGATGGATGTTATAAAATTGTGAAAAAAAAAGTAAAAAATACGCTAGAATGAATGAAAACTATTGCCTGAACGTAAAATTGCGAGTTCGTTTTAGTGACTCGTTTGTTTGCCAATGAAACGTGAATTTGTGCTGAATCAAACCTAATTAATACCTGTAACATTGTTTTACATAGTACCTTCGTGCCATTAACCATTTTTCTTTATTTTAAGCAAACAAGTGGTTGCGAGTAATATTCATCCTTTGTATAGTTTTTAATATAAGGGGCTATGCAGTATTTTCATTTTTCAGTAGTATATTTAAATGATAATAAATGAGATTTTTTTAAACTAAAATATATTCTGTTTAGACTCATAAACTTGATCGTTGCACTACACGGAAATCAAAGAAGCAATCGAAATTGTCAAACTTGTGCTAAACAGGTGCCAAAAAAAACAAATAAATAAATAAAAATTGGATTTTCAAAGCTTGGAAGATGAACTAAAATATTTTTAAACAATCACGCCAAAATATGTTATTTAAGTTGGATTTTGGTTTTAACTGCTTTTATTGCGCAAAATAGACCTTTTTTAAAAAAAGATTTTTAAAGAAGTCAATTTGTAAAATTGTACGGCCAGTAGAATTTTTACAGCTCTTTCGAACATTGCCCCAGATTCCTCGTCCCATTTCTAGTTTCAAACATGTTGGCTCGAAAGTAATCTCAGTGTGAACCAACCACATGTATATAAACATAATTTAAGAACATATGCTAATATAGTATTAATATTTGAAAATAATTTTTCCAGCGCACTATGTGACCGTTTTGAACAGATCATGTATTATTCAGTTCAGAACTGCTACATTTTGCATTGCAATCGTTTAATGATGCTTGTTCTGTTAAGTTTTATGAGCACTATTATTGGTATGTCATATATTATTAAAATTAACCCTTAGAAGGTGACACTCGATAAAAAATAATGAATCTTAAGAGTACGCCTGACGAATTACTGTGACATAATCGATCTTTTTTTAAACTTAATAATATGTTGTGTATAAATCAGTCATTATTAATGAACAATCAGCTTCATTTTAATATAAATAAATGTAATGTATTTTATCTTTAACGCTATTTATTTGAATCCGTTATTAATTAATACAATAATTATTTAAATAACCCTATAAATGCTTATTAAAGAAATATTTATCGTGAATTCTTACGTTTGCTTCTGTTATTATCAAAGCGATAGCGATTTGTAGTTAATAATGGTTACAAAAGTATATTTAAATTATCTTAAATCTTTTAAACGTATGTTATTGTTACACAGAAATTCGACAAGGTTGCTCTAGTGTTGCTGAAGGGTTTTGCTTATAAGGGGGTTGACGTGCGTTGTGTAAAAATAAAAATTACGGTATTTTACATCGATACAAATCATACCTGTTTGTACAACTGGTGGTCCGCTTTATTGCTTGTCTAAGCAACGTATCTCAAATATGAATATTAACTATTGCAATAATAGTAACAAAATCATAATTAAAAGTACATTAATTTCTTTATTAAAGTTACCAGTCCCATAAATCCTTGTCTTCTCGATGAAGTAAGATTTTTTTTCCTAGGAAAATTTTATAAATACTATTTTTAAGAGACGTCCTTATGAAGAATTATTAAAAAAACTAAATGTTCACAGAAAGATAAGAAAAAATATTGACGATCAATAAAAGAACGATATCGAATTTATTTTGCGTTGTTGAAAAATGCTTCTCTCGATCCAAATTTATGTTTCTTCTTTTAGAAATGCGTTAATGTTGGTGAATAAAAATTTTGTTTCTTAATCGTAATCGTGTTAGCAACGCAGAGCGTGGCATTGTCGTTGGATGGATTCAATATATGAAGTTTACAGGAGAAAAGATACGTGGAGCGAATTTTATTGTGAAAATTATTCGTTGTCGCTTGAATTCGCAAGGCACTATTGCAATTTTAGCAGCCACTGTTGCTAAAATTCCTGCAGTCGTACATTGCGTGAATTCCGTGCGACAGCCGTGGGCAGAGTACCATATGATTTTCGCAACACATTCTCTCAGCGTATATATAGGATTATCAAGTTAAAAAAAATTTTGTAGTCATCTTTTTTATACTTTTATACAATACGCTACTTATATGTTGTATAACTATTTTTTTCTCATTTTTTTTTTATCGAAACATGTTAAAATATTAAGCAAGAAAATTACATGTCAACTTGTACCGTTTGCAAACCAGAGAGACTTGGCAATCCTTGTTTTTTACGTAGACATTTCATCTGCTATTTATTTTTTGTTATAGTCAGTTAAAGAAAAAGAGCGCCTCTCGACGAAAGGTATAACAAGAAACAAATAAAATGTTTTGCAATAATTTTGTGTAAGGACAAGAAAGACTTAAAATAATGCAAGAAGCATAAAGCGCAGTGATTTTAATTGATAAATAATTGTAGGAGAAAAACAAATATTGAAATTTTTTATTGTTTATTTCGATAGGAAAATGGAGAATGAATGTAATTTAATTGATAATTTAAATATGTTACTTTATCGTCGAGAATAAAATGTCTTATTCCGCGATTCGCAACAGCAGGACGAATTCGCATGGGAGATAAAAAAATATAAATATAAGATAATTAAAAGCCAGTGATGAAACTTGGACTGCCTCCTTTCTTGTTTGTCTAAGGCAGAGGGATTCTCGAAAAAGGAAAATATACGAGCAATAATTGCTCCTGAAAAAAATAAGAGTAAATAAAAAAAAAGATATTTACACGTAAACGTTTCCGGCGGAGAAGGAAAACTTGAAGAAAAAAACTTTGAAAGAATGAAATGTGAAATAAGAGAGTGAAGATTACAGAATTTTTTTCACGCTATACAGTTTAATATGACGAAGCGCATCGATCGCTCGATGACAAATGATGTGTAACTGTATTGTTATTGTAATTGCCAATTTGAAGTAATTAATAAATGATAAAGTACAGCGATAACAACTTAATAGTTCTTACGATCTGGTCACATTTATTTATTTATTTTTTTTTTTTAAATTCATGTCTATATTCTTATTATTAAAATAATATATATAGTAACTATATAACACACTGCACCCACACATTCGATCGCAGTCTTTTACCATCTGCAGATTTCTTTATATCGGCCTCATTTATTTATGAAATAACGAAAAATTTATACATAGTTGAACATCATTCTCCTGACTCTGACAAATAAACTTTGTATATAGATTTATTATAGAAAAGTTCTGGAGTTTATTCTTGTAAAATAGAACAAATTTAAAATACATTATTTACAGATTTACACTGTGCATTACAGAAAAGAATAGCTATAGCGATGAAAAGGTTTTAAAAACTTATAATGAACATATAAAAATTGGATAAGGCGAATAAAAAAAATACTGATTGAAGCGTTTTAATACTTTTGAGGAGGAACAATGAAATCACATGACACCGCTTGAATTGCTTTTGTCATCACAGTTGATCATTTCTTCTGACGTGCACACTGAAACAAGTAGGATACTTTATTATGATGTTCAATTCAAGTGCAGTTCGCTACTCCGCTCAGGCTTTAAACTTTTTTTCTTTTAAAGTACATTTTAAATGTGACTGCTTCCAACGTAACTTTTAACGTCTTCCGTTATTGATACACTAAATTGGGCGCGCAAAACATTATCGTCAAGCTCGTCGAAAAAATGTTTTATGAAACAAGTTAGTTTCACAGAGTTGTTCATATAAAAGTTTCAGCTGCACGGTCTATAAAGATTCATGTAAAAATGATCAGTATATATCAGTGCCCAGATTACAATATTATATTTTTTCGCATAATTTTTTTTTTTCAGCGAGCTTCACCTAACATTTCGTAAGAAAATCCTCCCACTACTGCAAAATTGAAAGTAAACGATAAGACTACTGAACTAATAACTTAAAATTGTTTACGGAGAAATGACGTGGTACGAAGTAATTACGAGTAATCGTTACCTTTTGTTCCTTTTCAAATTCAAATTTAAAAAAAAAAAAAAAAAAAAAATACATTTCCTAATCCGATTTTACATTTAAAACGATGAGTCATGATTCATACATCTGCCGATTGACAGATACAACATGTAAGTACACATGAGATTTTCCTCAGTCACAACTCGGTGATCGCAATAGCAATATATTTGAATAGTCGAGAGTAATTCCGGAGGAAGAGTAATGAAAAAAAATGAAAAAAAAAAGAAAAAAAAGAAAAAGAAAATTATAAAAATTAAGCCTGCATTTGAATCGTCTCAGGAGGCTGCTTGAGAGGCTGGAGGGCGGCGTTCTGCTCGGCCCGCCGTCTTGCCCTGCGTTTCTTCGCCTTGGCCTCGGCGCCGCAGGCCAGGAAGTTGTTGTGGAAGTACTCCTCAATCTCGGAGAGCTTCTTGCCGTGGGTCTCCGGCAGCAGCAGCCAGACAAAGACGGCCGCGACGATGGAGACGCCGGCGAAGAACCACTGGATCGCGTGAGAGCCTGCGCCGTGCGTCAAAAATTGACATTTATTCGAAAAGAAGGAAAAGAAACGCCGGGGAACGCTTGGATAACAATAGCTTTTGAAATAAAAGGAAAAAAAATATACTCCTCCAAAGGCAGTAAAGAGTTTAAAATAAAAAAAAAAAAAAAAGAAAACTTTATGTTTTACGAAGCAGTAAAATTTAACTATAATAGACGGAGTATAAACTGACCTCCCAGGAGCTCCATTAAACTTCTGAAACTCTGCACTGCGCCGAACATGAGCAGATTGGCAATGGAGAAACTAATGGAATGGGCCATCCCGCGAATATCGCTAGGGAAGAGTTCGGCTGTCATCGTCCAGGGTATCGTCAGCATCCCCACCATCGACGTGCACACGTACAGCAATAAGCAGGCGACTGGTACCTATAAAGCGATCGAACGCACATATAAAAATGCACGCAAAAAAAAAAATAAGTTAGAAATCATCCCATAAATTATTGAATTGGTTCTATATCTGAAGTCGGAAAGATAAATACTACAAAGATGGCTGTAAATTATATTCATTTAAAAAGAGATTATATTCGACAG
>JAWWEN010000048.1:5527197-5538973 GCA_035582955.1 Sycophila texana
TTTCAACCAAAATTTATTTGTTTCAATCAAATATTAATTGAAACAACTAAACATCGATTTCGATTTCTTATTTTTTTCAGTGTATTTAAATTGTACCTGAAGATGAAGTATAAATACATGTCCAAGCAATTCTACTCCTATTAGTTCGGAAAATTAATAACGTAAAACATACTATCTAAATGGATTTGAGATAATAATTTATATAAATCCAATATTTATCGGATGCAGATCATTGATTTAAAAAGAAAAAAGGAAAAAGAAACGCAGATTCCTCAAAGAAAAATTGTACTGGATGATGAACTATAAGTACATGCATAAGCAATTTAGCAAACCAAGTGATGCATTTATACTGGCGTACACTCGTACATCTCCCAGCAGAATTGTACGTCAAGCGCATCCTTCGTAATAAACGATTTTGAAATGAAAAATATTTTTCCGAACTAGCGCATAAAAAAAAGTGATTCGATCGTTCCGATATTCAATTAAATTTGAATACCAGCGTATAGCGTATATTATATTTGCATTTTATGGAAAGTCAATACAACTAATGTATATTTATTCACTAATGTATTTCAGATGTACAACATAACTCGACTTCTAAATAACACGATACCACCTAAAATCAATTTCGAGGACGAATACGAAGACGATCAATATATCCCTTATGAAGAGCGCCTCGAAACTTACATAGTGCCAATAGTATTCCTCCTGATTTTGGTGGTGGGTGTCGCGGGTAATGGAGTGCTGGTTTTAACGCTACTTAGGCACTCGAACATGAGGAATATCCCGAATACATATGTCCTTTCACTGGCCCTTGGAGATCTCTTAGTAAGTCACTATTTTACTTATTATTTATTACTTTTACTCTACCACAGAATTGATTAAACAATTCGTACATGGAAAAAACTTTTAGACCGATAAAGATCTTTATAAAGACCCTTAAAAGTAAATTGTCCGCTAAGTCTTTCGAAGAAAGTTTTTTTCTACTCTTTCATATCTTCTTGTCACGAAGAGTGTACATTAATTTTAAAATAATTTGATAATGGCATTTTCAGATGGACTCCGGTAGTTTCGTTAATAAAAGAACCTTTAATCAAAACTAAATTAAACTCCACAGGAAAGTGCTTTCGATGGTTATACCCAACACGAAAACAAAAATTACTTTCGAATTAGTTTTCATAGAGATTTTATCATCCCGAGTCATGCATATCAGAAACTGGCGAAATGCGCACTTTCCGCGAAATGCTCGCTTTTTCGTGGAGAACGCGGAAAATGTATCTATTGTAATCTTTGTGCAGGTATTCTCGAAATGCGCCTCTCTTCGCGCGGCGAATGCGCAAAACGCGCGATTCTTTGCGACTAATTTACGATTAGTTCCAACGATATCAGATTTCACAGTTATGCGTTACAAGTAGGGTATAAACAGACGACGAGGTGCAAAAGGGTACACCGAGAGAATTTTCTCGTAAATTTTACGATGATGCTTACCGTAAAAATTACGCGAACAAATGTAATAGAGGCTCGATCTGCTGCACTGAATATTTTTACGGGAAAATCACTGTTCTTTTTGAAGCTCGGACCATGATCGGCTACTGTCTGAAAATGTTACATCGAAAGCTCGGATTTTTACTGGAAAAAGCTCTGTAATACATTTGCGTGAAAGTAGCAATAATTTTTCCGGAGCTTTTCGTATGTAAAACTTTAAAATTGTATAGTCAACAGTCTGAGGTTTGGATAAACATTATAAAAAATGTAATAGTGGCTCGATCTATCGTATTAACTATTTCTACGGGAAAATCACTGTTATATTTAAAGCTCGGTAGGTGCTCCGCTGCAGTTTGAAAATTTTATATGAAAAGCTCCAAATCTTTTAGATGAAAGCTGTGTAATATATTCAAGTAAAAGTGTCTATTATTTTTGTCGGAGCTTTTCGAGCATAAAACTTTAAAAAGCTATATATTCAACTATCCAAAATTCAGTGGCAATTCAGAAAAGCTCGAAAAGGAAAATAGGTAGAACGCCAAATTTTTTAAACCAAAAAATCAAAAAAGCATTTTTCGCGACTGCAAGCTCAGTGCAAAATATTTATCTTTATATTCTTCAAATGTGCATAGCATATTCACTTCCCCATCAGAATATTTTCTAATTTCTTGAAATAATTTTCACTAACAAATACGAATTAATATAAAATTAATTCAAACTTGCCTCCACATAACACCTGACCTTCTTGTTATCCACTCATCGGAGCTTGCAATGCCAATGTACGTTTTTTCCCGCAATTTTTAAATGCCGAGCTTTCAGCTCAATTTTTACGAGAAACTTCCCTCGGTGCAAATAATAAAAAAAGAGACAGAGTTTTACAATCGAAGGTGTAAATGCACGCATCGTAAAAATAGAAGATTTGAGTATGTTTGAAACCTGTTCGAAAGGCCGAGCCGACGATCGCGCGTCGATCTCTTTCAGTGGCTGTACAAAGTGCGGCATCCGGTGATTTGGCTGGCGGCCAGAGCAGACCCTCGAGCGATCGAGCTCCATCGAATACGCGTGAATTTACGAGCCTCCTGCATTTTCGAGCAGGCATGTGCTTTCAATTCCGGAGCGGGGCGCGGCCTCGGAGGCTGCGCGCCTAATCACTGCCAAAAGCACAGAATGGCGCGGATCACGATGTTAAGACACGCGAAGCAGCGATGCTCCGCCGGGGCATTCGAAATTCGACGGTCAATGAGGCGCGAAATCAGTCGCGCATAAATTGTAATGGCTCCTATTTCGGAGCTTTGCACGCTAAGCTGCGCTCAGAATTTCGATCGGGGATATTCTCCACATCCACGTGGCTATATATATATACATATGTTCGTTGCAACAGGTAATCGTGACTTGTGTCCCCTTCACGTCGATTCTCTATACCATCGAGTCGTGGCCTTGGGGACTGGCAGTCTGCAAGCTGTCCGAGTGCGCCAAAGACATCTCCATTGGAGTTTCCGTTTTTACTCTCACTGCGCTCTCGGCCGAAAGGTGAACATTTTATTTGATTATTTCCGTTCAAGTTACTCTGTCCTCCTCTCCTTGTTAAGAAGTCTCCTTTTCTTTTTATACGCCTGCTATTATTGCAGAATTTATTCGAGTGTGCATGACATAAAAGGCAGTTTCAGCAAAGTTTATAAGTCTATTTCTATATTCCTTTAAATGTTTGAATTGCGTGTGCTTTTATTACACTGTGCTGTATATTTAATTGGACCATTAATATTGTATTATAATTTATGTTTAAAGAAAAAGCTTTACTTTTTAATTTATTATTAAACGAATTAACATTTTACATCAATTTCGAAATGCGTATTAATATTATCTTTAATTTATGCATAAAGAAATTTAAAAAAATATTTTTAATTTTTTCTTTTTTTTTATTGAACCAAATTAAGATTTTAAATTAAGTTGGAAATATGTATTTTAAAAAATTGCATAATAAGAAGTTTCACGCTTTTTAATCACGAATCACCCGCGCAAAGTTTTTTCTCTTTTTTTTTTCAACACTAATTGACAAGTTCCATTGAAAGTTTCAAAGGATATCAGACAATGGACTCTGCAATTCTACGATTCTATATTTCATCTTAAGAATTTCTCTTGGCTTCATTGATTATTTAAGTAAACGTATAATAGCGCCGCTCTTTGTCCGTAATGATTTTCAAAAGAATCAAATCCGCCGGATAAAAATATTTTAAAAATAATCAAGTTAATAAAATAATCAATTATTCGCGCTTTCACGTAACAGCACGGTAAATTAAAACCGACTAGCATCGTATAAATAACAAAACAAGAAGAAAAAGAAAATCATTCTTTGAGGGTGCATATCTATATATGAAAAAAAGATTTCATCCACTTTTACGTCGGCGCCCGGAAAAAGATCAAAGAAAAAACGTCGGCAGATCAGCAAAAACAGAAAAAGACGGGGAAAAAAGTCTTCGGCAAAGGGCATATGAAAGAATCCGGAAAGTCGCTCGCATATCCGCCCCATCAGTGACGGAGTCAATTAAACGCAGCCCCGCGCTTTGTCTGTCTCAATGAATAGGGCGACAAAAAACTGGTTAGCTTGAGCTTTCAGGTACTATGCAATAGTGAATCCCATCCGGAGGCACGTGGCGGGCCTGTCGGCGAAGCCACTGACGATCCTCACGGTGACCTTAATCTGGGTGCTGGCGAGCATACTGGCCCTGCCGGCGGCGCTCTTCTCTCACGTACCGACGCAGGCCATCAAGGGCAACCACAGCATTGCGATTTGCAGCCCCTTCCCCCAAGAATTCGGTAACTCGCCAACCATCCTCCCTCATATGTGTCTTTATTTATTTTTTTTTTTTTGTTATATAACTGTCGAGTGGCGCGCCGCCCGCTGAATATATCTTCCACACCCTCTCTGACCTTTTTCTCCTGTTCTCTTATATCTGCGGATCCTGCGTCGCAAGCTCTTTACGTTCACCATCCTTCTCCCTCATTGTCTTTTTCCCTTTTTCCCCCATCTGTTCCCCATCCCCCCCGATATCAACACTCGACTGCCGCTCTTCCCTAGCCTTGGCGTTCCGATAAGCGAGCTTTATTGGAAATTCCTGTTAAAATTTAGAACGTTGACGAAATTCAAAGGAGCGCGCTCTGACTTTATTAGTACGACACTTGGACTGCTCGCCCTCGCGAAAAAAAAAACTGTTCATGTTCGATAAAGAAATTTACGCACATTTTGCCAATGGCGGGAGTCAAAGCTACAGGGTACAAAACAAGCTCGTTGTAATGTTTTATTTTTTTCCGTTTTAATTAAAATCGTAGAATTAAAAAGAAATGTTATTAAAAAAATTGTGTGCCGCTTTTGTTTTTAATAAATACATTAAGGAGAAAATGCAAAAAAGGAATTATACGAACTTTTTGAATTAATACGCCATGAATTGTATAAGAAGAAAATGCAAAAAAAGTAACATGCAAAGTAACTTGAGCTCGTGACGTGTTTCTGGCGAATCGAATTAGTAATCAGTTTGTATAGTTAATTTTTTAGCCGCACATTCTTTCGATCAACGCAAAACTTTTTATTACGCGATTCCTTTTTATATCTTTCAGAAAATGAGATTTTTCGTCGTTGGGTCATTAACTATTTCAAACAAAGTTTTACATAATACATACCTATTTTATAAGTTAGGCAAGCTAATGTATCGTGAAAGATAAACAATAAACACTCGTAAACCGACTATCGCTTTCAAAGTTAAAGCAAAGCCAATTTTATTCGAATTATCACAAACTCGACAAATTATTAGTTATTAACTTTTAACGCTGTTTAATCCACGTGTCCGATACACAGATAAGCAGTTTTAATTCTCCTACAAGTTTAACCACCAGCTTGCAAGTTTCAAGAATTATTAATCAAAAACTATTTTACATAATCCACTCACGTAAACTGTATATATCCACAACTCGCTAAATCGAGTAGCACACCAAGTTACAAGTCAATTACACATAGTTAACCAAATCTAAAACGTATAAGCCATCAAAATTAATATTAGTAAAATAATATTAGTAAAATTTGAAATTGAAAAAATATTGACGTCTATTGATTAAATAGATGATTATCTATGGGTGTTCTTTGTCAATTGCGGTGAACCGCCGTTTAACGAGATACTGATTTTCTTTTTGTTAAAAAAAAAGGTAAAAGCTACGAGAAGGGTATGGTGCTCTTCAAGTTTCTAGCGTACTACGCAATACCGCTGTGCATAATATCCGGTTTTTACTTGGGTATGGCTCGTCACCTGGAGCTTTCTACGAGAAATATGCCAGGGGATCACCAAGGAGCATCGCATCATTGTGAGCAAATACGAGCGCGGAAAAAGGTGAGGGAGTAGGAGACAGGCGTATTTGCATCTTACGGTCTTTTCTCTTCGAACTGTATCCTATTATGTTCTCTCAACGTCTATATATCTATATATGCGTATGTGTACGTGTATATATAAATATATATCTAAGCGCGATTTGCAAAAAGGGCGCATCCGCTAAAATCGACTTTCCGTTTACGCCGAGATTTCTTTTACTCGTGAAATAATATTTTATGCAGCCTTCCGCAACTTTTCCTTCACTTGTGGATAATACACGTTCTTTTAAGAATACCATCAAATAAACATGAAGTAGCGGCAGAAACGCCGTGATAAATATTTTATTGGGAGCCTCTCTTTTCCCACTGACCGTTGATCAAGTTTATTTCTCAAAATGTTTCTTTTCTGCAAATTTGCAATTTTAAATGTGTAACTTTTTGCCATGAAGATTTGTAGGGGAGACCGGGGCAGGTTGGCCTACGGGGTAAGTTGGCAAAATGCGAAAAACTCGCTATTAAAACAACATAGGGCAACGCTTTATAGTGTCAGTGAAGTAAAATAGACTTAGTAGAATAGAATAGATTCCATATAGCGTTGCCCTATGTTGTTTTAAAAGCGAAGTTTTTGCATTTTGCCAACTTACCCCGTAGGCCAACCTGCCCCGGTCTCCCCTATGGATATAAAGCCGCCATTACATTAGTATATACCCAAAAGGAAGTTATACACTGTTAGATTAGTAATCCAATACAAAGTTACATATTTGCTAAAGTTCCAAGATAAAATTTAGATGAGTCTCTATTTTTTTTCAGCTTTTTATTATTTTTTTATACTGTATCGCTCGATAAATATGCTCGTCGAATTCTTTTTAAACTGGATTTGTGGACGAATCGTGTTCTCTTCATTTTTTCATAAATTTCCCTCTTTCTATTTTTGTTATCTATTTCTCTCTCGATTATTCTATAAAAATAAATTTTTTTATCTAAAAAGAATATTTTATCAAAACAGTAAAAATATGTTAGCTCAATTTTAGATGCAGTGTAACAAATATCTATTGTACAAAATAAAAATATATTAAATATATTTTGATATTAATAATAATTTCAGGTGGGAAAGATGGTGATAGCATTTGTTATCATCTTCTTCGTCTGCTTCCTTCCGTATCACATCTTCATGCTCTGGTTCCACTTCTATCCCTCATCTCTTGAAGTATTCGACGAATTTTGGCACGCATTCCGCATCATAGGATTCTGCCTCAGTTTCATCAACAGCTGCGTTAATCCAATCGCCCTGTACTTCGTCAGTGGCACATTCAGAAAAAGGTATGCACAAATAACAAAGTTAATAATAAAATACTTTCAAAATTTTAAGTCAAAATAATTTTTAATTCTATTGGATCGAAAATTCATATAATAAATTGTAGATGAATATACTTTGATTAGTGTCACTTTATAAAAAATCTAAAATTTTTACCTTCGCATAAATTTGGTCCTAATCAACTTTCATTGTCCAGGGTAACAGTAGGTTGATATTACACACTGTCAACGAATTAAAATTTTAGAATCACTAAAACCAAAAAAAAAAAAAGAAATAAAAAAAAAAGAAATATATCGACCCGCAGAGAATTTTAAAAAGAAAATAAGTAGACCGCAATGAAAGTTCAGGCGTTTACTGCCAGACTGAACTGATAAAAAAGAGAAAATTGTCCATTTAAAATGGGAGAAAGCGATATTAAAGGAATAAAGCATTCTCCGCGTTGCAGGTTCAACGAGTACCTCTGCTGCTGCATACCAAGTGTAAGGAGGGCGGCAAACGCCCAGGGTAGATTCCCGAGGACGAGGGGCGAGGCCAGCACATTTTACGAAACGAGCTTCAATTCGACCTATCGCAGACACACGCAGGAGCTGAACTCGAGCTCGCTGCTGAATTTCGAGGGCAAACCCGCTTGAGGCTGACTACGCTAGCGGGGCGCGCCGGTCTAGCCGCAAGCCCTGCTCCGCCGCTCGAGACCAATCGCTATTATAATTTTCGCGGCTCTCGCGCCAACTTTTCTGCCTGGATTCCTCAATTGCCATTCTCGATCTCGCCGAGCCGCTCCCAGCTCGAATTGAACTGTCCGACGCCGCGCCGATACGGAACGGACGTTTTTCTTTTATCAATTATCCCTATATGGTATTTTGCACGGTCAGAAAAGATCTGTAATATAATAATAACAATGGTCAATTTCAATGTCCTCGAAGACTGACTTTATAAAAAAAAAAATTAAAGTAGTTAGTTTATTCGAGAAATTACTTATCTTTCTTGGAAAAATTGCTATATAATTTTTTAGAAAAATTACAATCGTTTCTTGTAAAATTTAAGAACTAAAGCGATCTACAATAAATTAACGATCTATCGACTGATATTATTCGAAAAATTACAATAGTTTCTTGTAAAAAATTTACAAGAAAGAAGAGAGGACATTAAAATTGACTATTGGAATTTTTTAGTAGAGAATTTTTCTCCGTGCACCGAAGCTTTCGGAGGCTCGTACAAGAAATGCGGTGACGAACGAGCTTAAACGAGCCACCGGTTTGATACTCGTCTGACTAAGTCACCGTGTGATACATTAAACGTTAGAGGAGAAAATCATGCAATGCATATACTGTTTTCTTGCGCGTATTTCAGATTAATGTATATTTAAATAAGTACACGAAAAAGCACAAATTTTCGCACAATTTTCGTAAGATACGTTTCAAAGAGTTGATGAATAAATTTAAATTAACATTGCAATTTTAATTCATTGCATATTTATGATTTCATTTGTAAACATTTGTGTATATACGATTTTTAATTGGTGTCATTTTTTTTTTAATTCATCTTTCATTAATTTGTAACCCGATTTTAATTATATCATTTCTATGTAACTTTTCTACGATTTTTAACGAAAAGACTAACGACGTGCACCGAGTTATAATATTGTAAGATTCGCTGTACATATGATCGGCTTTAGTACTAATCCGAAAGTAAATTAAATATTACACCGAGTATGTTAAGACATGTTAAATACCATTTATCATTTAAGTTTTATATTTTTGTTTACACCTCAGCTGATTAAGATTACGTAAATATATCGTGCTCGTATGATAAAATATACAAATTAATGAAGTTGTGCGCCAGTATACGTATGTATTAAAAATGAATGTGAATAGACGCATGATTTATCGATTGATGACTAATAAATATAAGAAATGTATGTAAGTTAAATCAGAGTTAGAAACTTTATCATTATCTGTAGAAATGTGAATGTAATTCATTGAGTGATGAATCAGTATATAGTAATAAAACACAAAACTTCGTCTGTTTTCTACTTCATATTTATATTATGCGGCATTATTTATACATTTCGGTAATTTGTAAATGAAATTATGCTTTTCAATTTGTGACTAGATATTTGCATACAAACTTTGTTTCTGCAGATATTTTAGATTTAATTAAATATTTAAAAAATTTATTATTGCGTAAGATTATATAGTCTATATCAAAAATCTCCAAATCGAAGAATCATTTGTGCAGGTCACGAATGTTTGTAATGTACATTCAATAAAATTTATAATTGTTAATATTCTTGACGTCCGAAAAATATGTTAAATTTATGTTAGTTACAAAAATATTATATAATGTACATTCCATATCAGTCGACTAAATTGTACAACTATATATAGAAGATAAAGACGAAGTAATAAATCAAAACGGTGTATTATTATTATAGTAACGAATTTAACTACAGTGAAATGCCGACAAACCAATTCACAAGCCAAAGAAAGATTTTCAGTATTTTAATAAATAAAATGTATTAATTGTGCAATATATAATAATCAACGACACTAAATGAATATAAAGTATAATATATACGACCATAAAAGAATTTTATAAAAGACGACTTTTGTAAATAGTAACGATAATTGTTAGATTTTTAAATAAAAATGTAACTATTAGTAAGTTACATTCCATCGTGTTTCCATGTATGTATAGTATACTTATAATGACAGAGAAAATCTCCTATACGTTATTACCAAATACTACGGTGTAAATTGAAAAATAAGGATATAACTATCAAAATAGATATGTACGAAAACGACATAATGAATTAATAAAAAGCAACTTAATATAAAACTATATATTTTTCTTTTAATATGAAAGGTATTCTGATAAAATTGGTATTTGCTGATCAATTTATTGCTACATATATCAAGGTAAGTCCATTATTTCACTATAATTATGATGCAGACGGCAGTTACACGAGTATTAATCATTTTGTTATATAGTATAGCTTTTTAGCAGAAATTATAAACTATATATAGTTTTATTATTTAAAAATATTGTTTAGCGAATAAAAATTTAAATTTATTTACTTAAGCATAAAAAAATTTGCATTCCATGCTCAAATTGTTTAATATACCAACGTCGATGTGTACGTATTGTACATATACATCCTAGAGAGGCAACTTAATTCAACGCCGAAACAAGAAAGTGACAGTACAGTCTCATAAACCGAAGCATAAAATGTTTGCCCCTAGTTTCATTAAATAACTTTATTACGATACTTAAATTCCGTCATCAATTTTTTTTATGATCTTTTGCGAAAATTTAAAAAAATTCTGATACTTTCGATCTTTGACCAGTAAATTGTTTAACAATCCACTGTAAACGCTCAGAATTACAATAAAAATAAAAATGGAAGTAGGTTAATTTGATGCACGTCTTACAGCGCATTGTTCAGAAATTAATTTTTTAACATTAATCTAATAAATTTCTGAAATTATTACAAATTTGAATAATGCTACATTTACAAATATACTACACTCTCGCGATTGATTTTATTTCATTTATTTTTTACACAATCTTATTATTGCCTACAGTTCATTTTCCTTTCGCCTTAAATAAACAAATAGACACACATTAATAAATAAATCGATCAGACTAAATAAATACTGACAATTATTGATTTTTTACGTAATCTTATCACTGCGCCTACATGTCTCTTTCCTTCGACGTCAAAAACAAACAAGTAAAAATACATTGAAAAAAAAAAAGAAAATCCCTCAGAATACTATGAACAACTACCTCCAAAAAAATTCCCCACCATAGCACACTAGTCCCGCGTATTTTTCACGTGTCAATCGCGCCGTATGTAAGTAAGCGCATTAAAAAAAAAAAAAAAAAAGAAAAGAACCCGTAATATTTTTCACGTGTGCAAAATAACAGGCTGGATATTTTGGAGAAGAAGCCGGGAGAACGTTAAAAAAAGAAGAAGAAGAAGAAGAAGAAGAAGGAGCCTTCGATCCTCAGCCGCAGCTTGGCGTTATGACGAAAGGAAAGGCGGCGCGCGCCAGCGGCAGATGTTCAGCGGATTCTGATAATCTCGCGCGGCATAAAGAGGCTCCGCGCATGCAGGCGCCCCGAGCCGGCAAACGTCGCCGTCGCCGCTGCAGGTACGCTGCGGAGAGGAGAGACGGGCGCCCGGTGCCGGGCGTTTTCACGCGCGGGGCACACGCAGGAAGCCTTATGGCGCGCGCCTTTGCGGCTGCCGGGCGACGGGCGCACGATTTTCGAGCGGCGGCGGCCCCAACCGGCCCCATGCCCGCCGCCGTGCCAAGGCGAGCGGATACTTGCAGCTGCCGACCGCCGCCTGCGCGCACAGATCGGCCCCAGTGGTGGGGATTCGGGGCACGCGACCGGCCAGCCGCCGCCGCAGCCGCGCGCACCGGCACCCCCGTTTCTTCGCCTCTTTCCCGTACAACAATCATTGCCAACCGTCAGTCTTTGGGGCCCGGCCGGATTCTCTCTCTCTCTCGAGCGCTCCGTTTTCTGTTTTTTTTTTTTTTTTTTTTTTATTTTTTTTTTTAATATTTTTTTTTATTAGGGTTTTTGTTTTTTGTATATCGGGGTTTGGGTTTCAC
>JAWWEN010000048.1:5554311-5567238 GCA_035582955.1 Sycophila texana
TTTTGTAAAATTTTCGTCTGCCTTTGTTATGTGAGACAAAATAATCGCAAGAGCTTCTGCCGTACGATCGTCACGCATCGCGCTCGCCATTTTCAATTTCCGAAAAAATTTTCTCAGTTTCGTGAAATACTTATTAAAATATCCCGGAGATGGGCCCCCAACTGTGACGTCGAGCCGAGTCACTTAAAAAATGTTTGCTCGTTTACTTATTTATTTTTACATTAATTTATGGGCTTAAAAAAACGGTGTTACATGATAAGTAAAAAAAAAAAAAGATAAATAAATGGATAAAAATTTCCTCTAGAAGAAGTAATCTTCGAATCGCCGTGATTTTTCCTTAAAATTCTCCTTAATTACGGAGCGTCCGACGATTATTACGCTTTTCACGTAAATTTTATACGGTGAGCTTAGATCGTAAATTTTACGATAAATTTCTGTTAGTGTATAGACTCGTAAACATCAGGGGGATAAATTGTCGGCAACTAACTTGGTGAACAAGATATTCTCCTTAGTCGCTATATAGTGTACACATCGCGTAGATTGGTGTATGTACGTAGGCTGCACATGCGTTACGAAACAATACATTAAACAGGTCATCGTTGTTAAAGCGCGTCTGTGTGAGTGTGTAATTTCGTGTGCATAACGTGTGCGTCGAGGCTTGATAATCTTTAAATTCTTAATTAAAAACTCGTAATCAACGCGGCGCTCTCGTATTTTATTTATTATTATATTTTCTTTCTCTTTTTTTACGAAGTTTTGAAATCCCTCGAACGATTCTTTCATTGCATCATTTTCAGTATACAATCAATAATCAGTTTAACTCGAACCTTGCGTCATTTCACAAACGTTCGATCCGATAAGATTGATAAATTAATTCATTCTAAAGTAAAAAAATAAGACCGAAACATTTTAATGCCTCGAACTAATATTGAACTATACAATTAAACCATTATTCATTAAACTAACAAAAAAAAAAAAATAAAAGTAAAACGTTCGTGGCTCATTCTCGACTTTATCATTCTCTAAACCAGCGTCGACACAAAGTCTGGCCTGCAGCTGGCGGTCGGTGGAGACAAGATTTCGAGGCCATCGAACTTGATTGAAAATGAAATACACGCCTGGCGCCCCTTCCACACTCGCCGAGAGCGACTAATCGGAGGCTCGACCTCGGCCGTTTTGATAAATTCAGCGTCGCTTTCGCGCGGACGAGTATATATTATGTACGAGGGAGAGCGAGAGCTTGCGGGCCTACGTCGCACGTGTCGCGCAGATATTCAGACGACCGCCTGGGTATAACATCGCGGTCGGGTCCCGCGGCGAAGGCGCTCGAGCCAGCCGAGCCAGGCCCTTGCTCATTGGGTGAGGCCAGGGGCTCGCTTCTCTGGAATACCTACGACAGCCGCTGGTAAAAATAAACTGGCAAATGCGTTGGCCCCCTACTCGCCCGTAAGGCTCTCACGCACCTATATATACGTATACATGTATGTACGTCTATATATCTATGTATATGCACTGGTGTACGTAAACGCCAGAGGTTCCGGCGTAGCTGTCTCTATTCGCTCGATGAATGTTCGGGACACTCCTCCTTTTTCCGACGGTTTCGCGACTACAATGAAAAAGAGGCATTTTACCGTTTTTTTTTTTTTTTTTTTTTGTTGGTGTGTGCTTTTTTTGGGTTTCTAAAAATAAATTTCTCGTTTCGGAGCGAGTTCAGCGATGGGAGAAGAAGACATGGACCTGGCTCACGCACGCAAAATCCTATCGCGGATGTTCGCGTTTCGTTTATTTATAAAACTTGTTTGAGAACCGCTGCAGCTGAGGCCTGGAAAGCAAAGACTTAGGCCGAGGAGAAACTTAGAGCTGGCGGAGCGTTTAATATTTCTTCACTCGAGTTTCATCGAAAATTTTCACTTTATTATCAAACGATTATATTTGTACGTCATTTATAAGTGAGCCGCGAGTAGTTTTCTTGACAGGCTTTGAAGAAAATTATATCGGTGTTTTTAATTAATAATTAAAAACTTTGAAATTATCTCCGTTTACGGCAGCCGTTTTTATGCAGCTTAAACGAATGTTTAATCTAACGACGTTTCTGTCGGTTTAGAAGTAATTCCTGCCCTGTTCATTAAAAATTATGAAACTTATCGGTATAGTATACATATGCAAATGACTTCTTATACTTTCTTCTTTAAAAAAAGAATAGTCGGTGTTTTGTATATAAAGAATGATAAAAATGAATAATCATTGTTGCTAAAACAAGAGTATAGGCTCTAATTGTCCGTAGCCTTCTAGAAAAATTACATTAGATTATTTTGAGTATATAACTGAAAATGTTGCAAAATGCTTGTTTCCATTTTGAACCCTCATTAATCAGTATACATATACTGATACGTAGCTATACATAACATGTACGTAGCTTTGGTAGCAACCAGTTTTAGTCAAGGACTGCAAACAAGCAAACAAGACAAAGATAAGCAAATCCTGGTACATTCCAACGTTGCTGATGAAGTAGAATTTTTTTTTAATAGCACAAGTGAAGGTATATTCCATTTTCGCGTTATACACGGAAAAGTACAATGTAATTGGTCTCGACTTATTTTTACTTTTCTTCGAATAAAACTGTACTACACTTTGTTGAGTAAAGAACGGAAATATAAATAAACCTTTACTTCGCCGCTCGAAACTTTCTTTGTTATCGGGTGCAACCGGGACTGCAGCTCGTGCAAAGTGCAATTATTGCACTGCACTGTATATACTATATGTACATTCAAATTTTTACTTTTGCCGTAATTTAAAACAATTATATTAATGAAGTTCCATCGTAAAAATAATGGGCGATAATTTTCGCGTGCAGATAATTATCCAAAGCCCCCTTCGTCGGTGCCGTTTCGTAGCTTCCCCGAAGGCCAGAGATAATTGGCACACGAATTTCTATAAATCGAGTGAAATTTTCGACTCGCAAATGCACGACTTGCGAAACTAGATCATCTCGCATCGACAGGCAGTAAACGATCTACAGTAACGAGGTCAAGGTAGGCGATCGATGGCGCACACGTGACCGATAGAAGTAACACTCTCGGGGCAAACAGAAAAAAAAAGCAATGCAATTGCCTGCTGAATAATTTGGTGCACATTCAATGCTGGTATTCCGAGTTTTTGCGTATGACGCTGCATCGCCAGATCGATCTTACGGAGGTTGTTCAAAATATACGTGCAACCCTATATATACTGCGTTTTACCCTTGAAAACCGTTATGACCTGCGCATTACTGGGGTCCTCTTTTAGCCTGACTTATCGCAAACAATAGAATCTCGTCTTCACGAGTGGAGAAGGAAAACAAGGAAGAGAGGCTTAAAAATGCATCTCGAATTAGCCGCGAGTTCGTCTTAAATTTATTTTTCCCGAGATGAAATTTCGAAATGTTTACGCCGTTAGAAGTCTTTGAAATCATAATTTCCAATGCTACGAGTGGCTTTAACGTCATTGAGATTGCTTCAGGCAATAAACAATCTCTATATCAGATAATAAACAAAACTTGTTTTAAACAACAAGGAAATAAAGTTAAGATTTTCGCTAATTTCGACCTCTGACATTTGAGAGCGAAAGCGAAGTCAAATAAAAATTTTCCCGATAAAATTTCGTCTTACTTGTGCACGAGATTTAAACGAAAAGCAATTTCAAGATCGGTTTACTTGTTGATTGAAAATTTTCTCATTGGAAAATGATTCAATAGTCTATTAACGTATAGAATTAAAAAGTAGGTTACACTGATAAAAAAATATCAACAAATCAATGAGACCATCATTCACCAAGCAGTAAATATAAGCACATCTAGAAATGGTAAAGAATAAAAAAATAATAAATTTGTTGAGAAAATTTGCTGACGTTACATAATGAAAAAGATGTGATAAATATACATGTATATATTGGAAATAGTCGACGAATCATTTCATCATTTCGGCTCACTCGGAAAAATCTCTACAAAAAAAAAAAAAAACAAAAAAAAAAAAAAAAAAAAAAAAAAAAAAAAAAAAAAAAAAAATCCATACAAACTTTTCCGATTAAGCAGAAACATCATGGCCACTACCATTAGGGTATACATCGATAAAAAAAAATAATAATAATAAAATAAAATAAAAATGGCGCTCACCCCGCTCCTGGTGCTCCATGCTGGGCGCCATCAGTTTCTCCGCTGCTGCAGCAACTTGGGAAGACTTCTGATTCTGGAGCACACCGGCCTGCAGCGCCAGTTTTCTCGCTGCAAGGCAATAGCCCAGAAGAGATTCGCTCAGGACGCTCAGACAGGCGGCCACCCAGGGCATAGCCTCGCGCGAGATTTGGACGCTCCCGGTACCTCAGGAGCGACCTCAACATACACCCCCGCTCCTATACCTCCATACCCTCCGCAGAAGGACACCCCCGCGCAGTATCCCAGCCAGCTCTAAAGAAGCCGCTGAACAAATTCAACCTCGTGCTGGATCGCCGTCTTCAACCCCGCGAACTGAATCCAGCAACGACTAGAGCTCTTCCGAGAAGTGGTCGCTGCTGGTGTGTCGTATGATGGACAGCAGGTCCTCCCTCATTCCAATTTGCTTGATCCTCACTTCCGGAGCCAGTTTGCGGATTTCCCTCACTTTCCCCGAGTAAAGCGCTCCCCTCCCGATGGGCCTTATTATCTCTGCCGAAGCCCGCGGCTATCAGCACCAGGCGAAACGACGCTCCTTCTTCAATTCGGGCCGCACCAGGCACCCCGTGTTTACATAGTCGCTGCCGCGACGACGTGCGTCCCGATGCTTCAGAGATGTGGCCTCGTGCTCTCTCTCCCTTCAAGGGTCGCGATTTCTCGACGCCGGCGCGCACACGGATGCACTCCTGTGCGCACTATGCGTGTAGATTTAAATAGACGCAGTTTAGAGAAATTGGAATCTACTGGTGGTAGTCGTTGTTGTCGTTGTTGCTCGTTCTCCAGATTGATTTTTTTCTTTTTTTTTTTTGTCTCGTGCCTTGTAACAAGCGGAGGCGCGCTCTCGGCGACTTTTCCTACTCTGCCTCGGCTTCTGGACTAAACCGGCGCCTCGCCCCGCGCCTGCTTTTAACATCGACCCGCGCGCGCGCGCGCGTTCACTTTGCTAAGGTAGTCCCGTCTCGCTCGCGCCCAGCTCCCCTCTCTTTTCCTCTTGCGGGTAACGTTAGCCGCCGCTGCGTGTATATAAGCTATAAGCCAGACTTGCCAATCCTCTTCCGTCTCTCCTCCTCTTTCGCGCTCTTTCTTTTAAGTAGCCGGGGACAGCCTTTTCGTGTGTCGTTTTCGTCGGATGTATACATAAGAGACTTTCCCTCGGTTCGAGCGCTACACTTGTCGCGGACGCAGAAAACGCATCTGCGGTGTATATATGGACTTGAATTTTCTTTCGTTGGTCGGCTTGATATGGTAGATATCAACCGGTATCAGCTGCGATGTGTGAATAGGGATAGAGATACAAAAATTCTGGGGCGTATGTGCCACCGGATATTTCGAGTATTTTTAAACTCAAGATAAGTTTGAATTTGAACAGAGTATTCTTCTTCTTCTTCTTCTTCTTTTCTGAAGTGGGGTCTTTCAATTTCATTTCTTTTTTTTTTTTTAAGTCATTACAGATATGCGTACCGTTGCTGTGTACATGCATTATATTATGTAACGAGCCATAAAAGTCGATGGATGGTTGTTTAACTTTCCACTTAGTAAGTCGCAGTGCAATTGATAAACTGCAGCTTCTTGAATGTCGTTATTTATGAATTTACGCGAAGCTACGTGGCAGTTAAAAACGAGATGAGTGTTTGTGACAGATGTAATGGAAGATTAATATTTGTCGCGAACATCGGCATTGTAAATAACTGATTTGGATGATTTAACTGTGTACGATGTGCTAATAATTTCGTTATGCAAATTTAAACATTGAAGGATAAAAATACGAACACTTCCTTGAGACAATAAATAACTTCCTGACGCTCGTTAATGCAGTTTATAATATTATTATAATTTTAAATGATTTTAATGTGCGTTTTCTCTATAAAGAATTACCGAATGATTTTTACGAATGACAATAATTTAGTGGAAGATTCTAAAAACGGTCCTTTTTAAACTATTTTTTGATTTTTGTTGTTTATTTCTTGCATCGATATTTTTGTCGCGATATTTTTGCAACATATAAAAATAAAAGAAGGTTGCACTATTTTTATTAACTTATCCTACCGAAGATAGTGGTCTACTTATACTGCAGATAAGATTAACAATATTCATAAGAAAAAAAGTTAAGAAACTTTCATCGAAATTGTGTAACGCTTATAATCTTTCGTTTCATATTTTTCATACAAATTTTTATTTTTACTATGAGACTATTAGCTATTATTGTTATAAAAATTTTATTTGTTACCAAATCTGCTTGAAAGGAACTGTTGCAGCGAAACCTCCTGAACATTCGCTTATGGAATGAACGAGTACTGCACTCGTTTACACCCTTATTTTATAAGATACGCTAATAAGAAATTAATTTATACAACATTCATTAATAATAACTTAAAAAATTAACATTTTAATGAATTCAAAGTGTAGGCGATAAAAAAGTCTAATAAATTTCATTAAGTTCAATTTTATTTTATATATTTGTATAATCTTGCAGACGTAAAAGAAATTTAGAAAAAATAACGTAGTATTTGAATTCAGGTCACAGTTACATCATTTCCTTTTAGTTGAACCTGAATGAGGTACTACTTCTGTCGCAAATAACCTTAATTATTTAAAACATTTTTGGTCCAAAAATAGCATAAATATATTATTTTACAATATTTACCGACATCACTTTGCCTTCACAATTAGCATATTACTGTAATGTTAATTTAAACAAGATAATTGCTTTTTAATAGTATACTGTTATTTTATTATAATCGTAAACAATTTGAACAGTAATGTTTAATTAATTACTTTTTTATCTTGTGAAATTATATTTGGATCCATTCAACGTTCAAAAATATATTTTACTTTTATTTAGTTGCATATATGTAAGTCTAAATGTTAAACTGAAATAAATAAATTATTTAAATCTTTTTTTAAATATTATTATCATTTTTAATATCGTAAAAATATTATGCTTAAACATTTGTTCGGAAACGATTAAAGTTTAAGTAGTTTTTTTACCATTTATCGCATCGCATTTTTTCGTCATCGCATTAAACACAAAGTCGCTAAGTAAGCACTTTGTTGCACACATACACCATCTATTTATTTTTCTATTTATTATTACTGCAAAGATTAATTTATTATCCTTCGATATACACTAACATAACGATTTCTTCTTTGTCGACTATCGGCTCATGTAGTAACATTAGTGAGGTTTATAAGAAATCTACATTACCAATTTAAATTAAAGTAATTAAAATGTAAGTATAACAATTTGCATATTGCATTCGGATGGTAAACATAAATTAGGAAATTAACATAATAAATGTAATTCATTAAATATATGCAACATAAAATTTAGCTTACTTAAATAATCTTTTAAATTTACACTCACGATGAATTTCAAATCGAAAATCGTTTTGCACGTAAAATAATTGTCAGAGGAAAAACTCGTTAAATTCATCATCAATATTCATCACACTCTGATCAATAATGAAATTTTAATCGCAGGCTAGTCGGTTTCATTAAAAACTTCCTACAGATTATTTGTTCACGTAACAGAAGAAAATTTTGATTCTAATTTTTTTTTAATTGCTTGGTTGAATAACGTTTTTTTTTTTATGTAATCCACACATAAGTCAAATTTTTAAATGGTTTTTTGTAGATAATCATATTTAAAGTATAAACACTTGTTGACAACTGCGATCTATCCTGCTTAATCCTGCAACCGTCATCATACATCGTATCGTGATAATGATATTGCAGTTTTTCTAACTGCACTTGAGTTGCGGGTAAATTGTACACGGAAAATTAAAAAAACAATAACAATATTTTTAAAAAAATAGTTTAAACAATAATTCCATTATTTTCTGCTAATGCGGTTAATTTAATCTCTAAATATCAACATATCGTATCAACAACTATAGCGATCTTGTAAGAGTAGATAGACGTTTTCAATAGAATAATAATGAATTTAATAAATATTTATTGCATATAAAATATATCAAAATAATTTTATAGATATATCTTTAAAAAATGTTCAATATAGTCCTCCGAAAAAAAAGAAGAAAAAATCGCAAGTCACGGTGCGTATTGAGATACCATGAATTGTCTTGTCATGTATTTACCACACTTAAGATGATTCTAGCGAGTATAAAAGATCAGTGCACCTACGGCACCCAACGACGGAACAACTCCGCCTTTGTTAACTTTCTGCTTGTTCGAATATAGTAAGTATTACAGTGTGGTGAATATTTCTGAACATTTATTTATAAATTTAAGTTTAAATCACTTTAAATTCTGTAATGAAAAAAATTGAGAAAAAAAAAACTACAATTGAAGTTAATTAATTGTAGCATCTTTGCTAATTAAATGTGTAAAAGTGGTGTGCAGCGAGCTATGTGTAAATAAATTTATACTACAAGTGAAAAAATTGTAATTTTCCATCAGTTTTATGTGTGAAATTAATAAAAAATGGAAATAAATTATTGCGTTAAAAAAATTGAGGAAAACATGTATATTTATTTCTGAATTACAATCGCGAATTATTTGACGTTAATGATAAATATTTTTTGATAAATCACTACTTCAGATATTGGATTTAAACGTAAACAAGCTGTTGTTTGCTCATAAAGAAATTTTTACTTTTTTTTCATCAATTAAGCTTTGCTAATTTATACTTTCTCGTACAGTTTTATATTGACTTACCAAGTGTTTTTTTCAATATATCACGGGAAAAGATACCTTAACACCTGTCCAAACATATATTATTCAGATATATCTATATAATACGTATTATTTATGATTAATTGCTTTGTCTTTTCACAACAATCACAATTTTACTAAACAAAACAAGATATTATTATTTATTATTATTTTAAAAATAAAATATCTATATTGTTTCACGTTATTTTCCAGAAATTGTATACCTTCAAGTCGGCAACAATGGATTGGGGCGTCTTCGAAATACTGACCGGCGTCGCCGTAATATTCTTAGCCACGTATTATTACTTCACCTCGACCTACGATTTTTGGAGCAGCCGAGGAATCAAAGGACCCAAACCTGCAGTTGCATTTGGCAATTTCAGACGCGTGATGCTGGGCCTAATTTCTTTGGGTGACTATCTAACCGAAGAGTATGAAAAATTCAAAGATCAGCCGATGTTCGGCATATACGCCCGCAGAAAACCGATTTTGATACTCTCGGATCCCGACTGTATTACGGAAGTTTTAATAAAGGATTTCTCGACTTTCGCTGACAGAGGCCTGACGATTCATGAAAAAATCGAGCCGTTGAGCCAACATCTGTTTCAACTGGAGCCGAAGAGGTGGCGACCGTTGCGCACGAAGCTGTCGCCGGTTTTTACGTCGGGAAAACTGAAGGAGATGTTTTACCTGCTGCTTGAGTGCGCCGATCACTTTGAGGAGTTTCTTCTTCAAACGACCAAGAAGAATCCGGTGATCGAGTGCCGCGAGCTTACGGCTAAGTTCACCACCGACGTTATCGGGGTATGTGCTTTTGGACTGAAGATGAATTCACTCGCCGAAGAGGACAGTCAGTTCCGGAAGATCGGACGAAAAATTTTCAAAGTGGATACCTGGAAATTGATCAAAATTAGAATTCGAGAAGCCGCCCCTTGGCTGTTCAATCTACTGGGTTCGCTCATGTACGATCACGAATTGAACGATTTTTTTATAGATACTATGTCTCAAACGGTAAAATACAGGGAAGAAAATAAAGTAAAGAGGCATGATTTTGTCGACCTACTTATGGAACTGAGAAATCATCCAGATAAAGTCGGAGATATCGGTAAGTAGCAAACGATATAGTACGCATATAAAATTTTAAATTTTTCTACAGGTAGTTTCCTTATTGTGCTTTTCTACTATTTTTTTGGTTCTTCGCGATTTCACTGTACTTATCTTTAAGTAGATAATTGTAGATAAAAATTAATAATAAAGTCACTTTTTTCTAGAGTTGACGGATGTGCTTCTCACTGCTCAGGCTTTTGTGTTTTTCGCTGCTGGATTTGAAACTTCGTCGACTACGATGAGCAATGCGTTGTACGAATTGGCGCTCAATACCTCGCTGCAAAATAAACTGCGGAATGAAATAAAAACAGAACTTGCAAAAAATAACAATGCATTGACATACGAAGGCATAAAAAACATGAAATATATGCATAAAGTTTTTTGTGGTAAGTGTAAAAAGTAAGAACGATAAAAGAATCTTACCATGGATCTTGACTGTGTAATCAAAAAGATATTCATTTTTGTAGAAACTTTAAGAAAGTATCCTCCAGTTACTGTGCTGATGAGGAAATCTATGAAACCACACACGTTTGCGAAAAATAATGTCACTATTCCTGAAGGAATGAATGTCTGGATACCGGCGTATGCCATCCAACGAGATCCTCTCGTTTATCCTGATCCGGAAACTTTTGATCCGGAAAGATTCGACGAAGAAGTTGCAAAGCAGAGACATCCATCGTACTTCTTACCGTTTGGAGATGGACCTAGAAATTGCATTGGTAAGTTCTAATTTTTTTTTGTAAAAAAAAAAAAATAATTATTTTTATAACCATTTATCCACTTTTTTCTAGGCGCTCGTTTTGCTAACTACCAATCAAAAGTAGGACTTGTTAAGATCATTCAAAATTTCAAAGTCGAGACGTGCGAGGATACTGATATTGCTTACGTAAATAATCCAAAGGCGTTTTTACTTTGTCCGATTGGAGGTATAAAACTAAAATTTACAAAGATTGATAAGTAACATGTCTAAAATAATAATTATTATTAACAATAATTTTTTACGTTACCTGTGATTTTATAAATGAAAATAATAATTGTATTATTTGTAAAAATACTTAGTAATTTTTGTAAAAAGTTTGTAAATATCGCTTTTGTACAGTATTAAATTTTATATGTATTGTGCTTTGTATGAAGAGAAAATATCACGTGTCAAGAAAATAATGAAAATTTATTTAATATAAAAAAAGTGATTTTAACATTCTCCTATTATTGCATGCATTTTTACACTTACTCTTATTTATAGAATATAAAATAATTTTTTTTTATTCAATTTGCTATTTTTTAATTATTCTATAAAAATCTTGTTTGAGTAAATTATATTACACAAATATTTTACAAATGACTATACAAGTTGTTGAAATTAAAGTTACGATACTTTTCGAAAATCTTTAATTTCATGACTATAACACTGTTCTGTCTTTTCACTATCTAGCCTTTGCCTATTTACTGGGCACTAAAAAGATTAAAATTCATTTAAGTTGAAATATATTACATTTTTATATCTTTCAAGTTTTTTGCATATATCTTACCTGCTCGACAATAGATGACGATTGAGGGATAATTTTTGTATTATTTAAAGACTTCAAATTTATTTGATGATTACTTGTACTTGGATGATTTGTATGAGTACCATTATTTAGATTTTGAATCTGAAATTAAATATCTTTTCAAACAAAAAGATTAAACAAGACAACAATATAAAAAGCTTTATTTAACCTACATCATGTGATGATCTTTTCCTTTTCCTGGATATATATGTATTTTCATTATCATTATTTAATATTTTGTCATCGAATTTGATTTGACAATGAGGCCCGCTTTTAAATATCACTGCAGAGTTAAATGAAATTAATTTTTATTTGATTCTTTACTATATTAGTTATTTAGAATGACATACCTTCTTTTTTTCTTTGAACATGTGGTTGCTTTTCATTTGCAATGGCAGTAGTTAATGATATACTATTAGCAAATGTAGTAAAAGCTGTACGTCCCTTCAGTCTTGGAAAAAGAGGTATTACTCGTCGGCCTTCTACAGTCCATTCCGTATCAGTGTTTGGTCCGAATAGTCTAAAATAAAGAAAAGTATAAAAATTTTTATTTAGAATCTAAGATTTATTTAGAAGTACTGAAAAATGATACTAACTGTTCAGCTATCAATGAAAGTTTATCATCATTTACAGCTCTTCGAATTTCTGCTTGATGCCTATCATTCGATATATGAAGAACCGCAGCTAAATCTGCTAATAATTTTTGTTTACCTTCAGTTAATGGACCTTGGGCTCGTAATGCCGATACCATTTTTCCATACGCATCCAACTCTGCAATTTACAATGGTACATTTTAATGAATAAAATACTACAAACATTTGCATCAATAAAATTCTTACCTAAATATCTTAAATACTTTCTACATTCATCCCGAGACATTTCAAATTTGTGTAGTTCTTACAACAAAGTTAATTTATGTACAAATTCTCTAAATTATCACAGTTATTTCAAGAATAAATATTGAATGTGATATATGCTCCAATAGCAACTAATAATACTTTTAAATTCAATTTCAATATTTCTTGCATTAAAAAAAAAAACAAGTTTAAACTTAAATTACATTAAATGTAATCTTTTATGTTTATAAATATACATTTTTGAAATACTGCAGTATTTGTCCTATTCATTCAATAATCTTCTTTTTTCCACAGTAATTTTTGTTATTATTATCATAATAACAAAGCTGTTTCAAATATACTCTAACCTACAAATTCACTTTTAAAACAAGAGTGCATTCAACGAGGGTTTATTATGAAAGCCTGGAAGTCCTGTACGGAGTTTGAGCTGACTCCACATAGAGGCGTATGTGGGCGTATGGACGCGTACGAGTGCGGATAAGTAACTAAAAAAGTTTAGTTACACTTCTTGCAGCCAACTTAAAAAATGTCATTACATTGTCACGAAGAATAAAGT
>JAWWEN010000048.1:5567338-5588040 GCA_035582955.1 Sycophila texana
CATTGTCACGAAGAATAAAGTGAATATGTAGTGACATTTTTTAAGTTGGCTGCAAGAAGTGTAACTAAACTTTTTTAGTTACTTCTCTGCACCCGTACGCGTCCATACGCCCGCATACTACGCCTCTATGTGGAGTCAGCCTTGTTGGACGCGGGACGGCGGGACGAGGACCGCCATTACTCATGCGGGTTTGGCGGGAATTTAAAAACAAAAGTATAAAAATTCTGATAATTCAACGTCATACCAAATAAATTAAATAAGAAATCATTCTCATAATTATTCGTAGCACACTATAGATATTAAAATGTATCTTAATTATTAAAATTCTCTTCAATTAACATTTATATCGATTATAAATAATTGACCTGAACAAATATTTAATTTCAGTATCAAATTGAAAAATAAAATCTAATAAAATAAAATACATCTACAAAAGAATCACTTCAGTTTTCTGTCAATAAAGTTGACAAAAT
The DNA here is from genome assembly GCA_035582955.1 of Sycophila texana. Lineage (NCBI taxonomy): Eukaryota > Metazoa > Arthropoda > Insecta > Hymenoptera > Eurytomidae > Sycophila > Sycophila texana. The sequence goes on from JAWWEN010000048.1 coordinate 5,567,812, forward strand.
GTCCAGTAATCATATAGTATGTAATATTATATGTATATGTAGTACATAATAGCAATTTTGATAACATCCCTATAAATTAGCAAGTAAGAAGTAAGCAGATGACTTTATATACACTGATATGATGATGAGGTCGAGCCAACGCGAGTAAGAGTAAAGCAGATTGTCGGCAGTTCGACACGCACATGCGACGTCTCGACTGACTCTAGATACAGAAACTTAGAGAGGCGTCGGCTTCGCAAAGTTCGCGTTCTTTTAAATCTCCTCCGACTTCATTGCATTTCACGAAGGACATGCATCAAGCCTAGGCGCGCTGCACTTAATTATTTTACGAATAAGTGACTATAGTTTATTTTAATATTTGATTTTCTCTTGCTGTTTCGTGAGTTGACATTTTCTAAAGAAATCAGTGGTTGTAGTGCCTATACACACAGCAAATACTGCAATATGTCGTACGAGAGTACAGAGATCGATTCGGCCGCTGGCGCGCACAATTTCGAAATGAATCTGTGCGAAAATTTGGAGTTCTGGATGTCACGACTGCCTTCAAGATTACGCTCACTTCCCATTGTACGATTGGCAATTCCTGGTAAATGTTATTATTTATTTTAAATATTAAATACCCAGATGTAGTATTTAATAGTATTTAAAATTTTTTTAGAACACATATTGAGATGATGTTCTTGATATATAAAAAGTGATGAAACTGAAAAGTTTATGCATTTGTAGTTTTTCTTGTAAACTAAAAAATGATTTTTTGGAAAGTTTTTACAGCCTAGAACAATATTTATTTAACGTTAGTTAAGGACGCATCTTTCTAAACAAATTTTTAATTACGTACAAAAATTAAATTTTATTTTGCTTAATTAATATTATATTAAAAACTATAAAGAAATCAATTAAAAGTCTATAAAGCTATATATAATTTCTTTTAATTTTATTTAATCCTTTTTAATCGATTTCCATGGTTTTGAATATCATATCAATTGAAAAAAAAAATAAATAAATAAATAAAATAAAATTGGTTTTACGGTTACAAGTCTATTGTAATTGTAATCAATTTTAATGATCGGTTTTAATCTGCTTTTTTTCTACCAGATAGTATACAATTGTAAAATCAATTTCTTCCAATGAATTAAAGAAAAACATACAAATTTAATTTTTTGTACGTACATACGAACAAAAAACAGCGGGAATTATCTGTGTTTTCCTTTGTAACAAGTGAAAAACTAATTATTAACTAGTTTATTTATATAATCGGCGCGTGAGAAGAATGAGTCAGTAGTCAGTTTCACAGTCAGCTACTAAAAGTAATTACTCCGGAACAATATCTTGGTACTTAAGACAATTTTCCCACGAGTAACTTTGCAAATTGTGTACAGTAATGAATGCTTATTATGTTATAAATATAGGCTCCCACAACAGCATGACGTACACAATCGAAGCAAACAACGACATCGGCCCCGACGAGCCTGACTCAATAAGATTCATCGGACGCCACTTGTCGACGATCTCCAAGCCCATAATTTTCAATTGGTCCGTAAACCAAGACCTGGACATACAATCGCAGCTCAACGGAGGTATAAGGTACTTGGATTTGCGCGTCGCAACCAAACCGGAAGACGAGAGCTTTTACTTCCTCCATGGACTTTACGGATCCGAGATCACTCAACCGCTTCAGCAAGTATCAGACTGGCTCAATGCTCATCCGAATGAAGCGATTATCGTGGACTTTCAACATTTTTACGCTTTCAAAGATGACAATCATCGAAAATTGATCGATCAAATAAAGCGGATCTTTCGCGGCAAACTTTGCCCGATTTACTATAAAGTCGAGCATATCAATTTGCAGTGGCTCAGTTCAGAAGGGTATCAAGTTATCCTTGTTTATAGGAATATATACGCGCGTAATTATCATGATTTATGGCCGAACGGTTTGTGGCCTACACCTTGGCCTAATACAGTGAGCGCGTCTAAGCTTATAGATTTCTTGAACGCCGGTTTACAAAATCGCACGCGAGAAATCGGTTACGTTTCTCAGTGTCTGCTGACGCCAGACACGTCCTACGTCGTCCGGCACCTTTGCAGAAATTTAAAAAATTTAAGCGCAAAGTGTCGTCGGGTCGCGCTACCCTGGATCGAGGAGCACTCCCCTGGAAGTGGAGGAATGAATATAGTTATAAGTGATTATGTCGATTTCGACGATTTTCTATTTACGCGAATTGTCATTCAAAGGAATGCACTGCTTTTGAGATTGGACGCTTATGATTCGGTGACGCTGCAGATTAAAAATTAATTTAAATGCGTATTGATATATAAAATGTTTTTTGTAAAATTTACAAATGGCGAATTGTAAATTTTTTATCGCTTTCGTACTTAATATTGTAAATATTTTTTTATTAAAGATTTCATTGTACTGATCGACATTGTAAGTGTATTTTTTTTCTTCTTGACAAATGAGTATTTACATTGTAAAGTATTTAATTAGTTTAAAAGATGCAACTCAATTCTATTTCATTTTTAAAGGAGAAAAAGTTATTTTTAAATGGTTTCAATAGACTACAATAGTTTCATAAAGTAATTACAATTTTCCGATGCTATAACAGATTTCAGACTTCAAGTTTTTTATGCTTTGGAATTTGTAAAAGTGTAAAACAGGTAGATATTACTTTACATTAAATAATCGCGCTTTGTAAACTGAATGTGATTTATTAAGTTGGCTCACTAAAACAATATCCTAATATTGATGTTCTTAAATAAATCGTAAAGCTCTTTTCAAATTAAATCTAAATTTAAATGATGAATTTAGATGTTGTTTGTATAGATATTTTATTAATAATATATATTAAAATAATATACTTAAAAAATGTCATTACGACTGTCAATGTGCAAGCATGTAACAAGTACCTACTTCTCAAAAGTTTCATTTATCTCTAGTATTAAAATTTGCTGATGAGCCACCTTAATCAATCACAAATATAAATTCACTGTAGCACACTTATGTTTAATTATTTCACAGTGATCATTATAACGTTCAAGAAATATAAGTTTAAAACTTATTTTCATTAGTTTCTGGCTGTCACAGTGCCTTGACTTTAAGCTGCTTCATTCTTGGAGCACGTTTTTTTGCAAGCCTGCGTTGCTCTTTTTCTTCCCACTTCCTTTGCTTGTCAGGGTCTTCTTCTTGCAGGATTCGTTCCTTTTCTGCACGTCGACGTTCTTCTCGGCGTGCTGCAGCTGCTTCAGCACGTGCAGCGTGAGTAGTCTTTAAAAATGCTTCTTCTACTTTTTGTCGATTTTTGTCAGTCTTACTTTTACCCTAAAATAAAAACAAAAAATATTTTAATTTTAATTGTAATTAGATATTTCAATGTTGTAGAAAAAATTTGTTTGACATTATAACAATTATACCTCTTTCGAAAGTTTGAATCGGCGTAATTTATCTAGTAAGTAAAACGTTAACTGAAGAAGAGGTTTAATTTTCTCTTGACTTTCAGAATTGTTGATGCGTCCCTTAACAGTGATATTCAAACCAACTAACAACACTCTCTTTACTTCGGGCATGGATAACTGAGTAGTATCTCTGAAAAAAAAAAATAATAATTAGTACTGCGAGTATTATAAAAAGAAATGGAAGTGCAAAATAGTTACTCTTGTTGTTTTGGCCCACTATACTGATCACTTATATGAATGTAATCAATGTATTGGGCATATTTGTTGAAAGCTTGTAAAACTCTGCTATCTAGTATAGCAGAAGTAGCTTCAGAAATTTCAGACATAACAAAAAATCCTGATGGTAGACCAAATTTGTCACCAGGTCGTTTCTCAGGACAATATACACTTATATCTGCCATATCTTTTGACAAATGTATAGCAGTTTTTTTAGCTGCTACTGCTAGTACAAAATTATCAGTCTCATCTTTGGTTACTTCAAATCTTAGATGAGCTTGGTCATTCTGAGGTCTTACTAACTGAGATATTATAGCTACTAGATCCTGACGTTTGATTAATTTCAGTTCCACTAGTAAGGAATCACATCCGACTCTACCTGAGCAATAGATACTGTATTGAGATTCACTTTCTTTGATAGGTCCATTAATAGTATCTTCTTCGCTAGATTTGCCAGTATCTCCTACCAATGAAAAATTTTCCAAAAGTATTTGTCTGTGGTCAATGTACCATGATTCAGCAATGCGACAATTCTTTGATTTGCCAGCAATATAATTTATAAAATAGATTAATAAACCAGCGATCATTAATATTTCAAGGTAAAAACTGTCCCATCTTGCACGTAAATGCAAAGGTACTTTGGTAATTGTTAATGTTGATGGCTCATCAACTTTGGCATCCGAATTTCCAGCAGCTACATCTAATCCTTCAAATTCCTCTTCATCTTGAAAGTGATCAAATTCATTATCTGCATCTTCTGCTAAGATGTCATCCTCTTCGTAATTACTTTCTTGCTCTGATTCTTGAAATTGAGAGGCATGATTATTGTCAGCTGCTGGTACAGCTGCTGCGACTGGCTTTTCTTCTTCAAAATCTTCAAATTCAGCAAATTCATTATCTTCTAAAGGTTCTTCATGAAAATGAGCAGACACCCATAAATTTGTACCTACTAAAATGATATGAAGTACAACTAGCCACAACTTCATTTTATCTGAAAAACAGATACAACATGACGGTTAATTTAGAGTATTATTAGTGATAGATTTTTTTATTGCAATAAAAAAAATAAAATAATTAGCGTAATACTGCAGCAATTTAATAAATATGTATACACTCGCCTCGAATTGAAACTCGAAGAACAATTCAAATATTTGCAACGTCGCATGAAAATTTTTAGGCACTAGACAGAGATGACAAAACTATACATCCTTGTCTAGCGCTTAGAAATTTTCATGCGACGTTGCAAATTTTTAAATTGTTCTTCGAGAATCAATTCGAGGCGAGTGTACATATAAAAAGGTATTATGTTTTCTTTAACAAATTGAAATGTGTGAAAATATTAAGTGTCCATGTATTTATCAATTATAAAGCAAACATTGATGTCCTATTTATTAAGTAAGCAAAAAATTGATCAAGAATTCTTCAGTACTATGTAATACTCTGCTAAAAATGTAACAAGCAAGCAGTTTGTAGTCAAACTTTATCAAGACTATTCTCGCTCTTACTAAATAAAAATAAAGTAGTAAAAGCATTAGAAGAGTAAAATCGAGTGTGCTTACCTAAAAAATACTACAAGTAGTAGAGTAATAGCAAAATTACATGGAATAATTATAAAAATTGAAAGTCGAAAGCAGTCAGGTGCTACAGTCAGCTCATCACTCCCAATATCAGAGTGAGAGTACTACAATAGTGGTAGTGGTGAGTTGGTGACTTGCACTTGCATGAAGCTGGCTACTTTTGGAACGAGCTCGACGACTGACGAGTCGAGTCCGCTGTCCGTTTTCCTGCGATCCACTGCATATCGTCTAGGTATAGTGTAGATTTAATATATACATATATATTTGTTATTCTTATTTGTGTAGGTGCTATTGTACAAATAAATAAGCGGCGGAACGATGAAATAATTCCGACTAAATAAGTGAATATGTATATCAAATTATCAAATAATAATTTACTATTGTTTAACAATGAATCAGTATATGATATAGAAAATAACAACAGTATAAAATTAGAAACGCAGTTGCAGAAGTACGAATTCCATATATGAATGAATGAAGGGGAGGGAGTCACGTGATCAAAGAGCTGCAGGTAACCAACGAATGACGAGAAATAATCAATGGTAAGAACCAATCAAATTCGTCAATGAACGGAACGGACGTACAGTTGAATATATACCATACTTGTTGACGACCCTCGACTTTATATGAAATTGATCGGCAGGAGCAGTATAAATTCACAAGGGCGCAACCGCGCACGCTTGAACACGCAAACACATACATACGAACAGAGGTACGAGCTAATAATTTGTTTACGCAGTGTAACCGTTGACAATTCACCGTCGAAATGTACTACAAAGTAAGACTGCAGCGAAGGCATTATTATTAATAAAGTGTCGATACTGTCAGTGTGCTGAAGCAAGCATTTAAATCAGATATTAAAAGCATGTAACCGGGTGGAGTGCGTGTAAGGAATTTGCTGGTACCGCAGCGAAATATAAAAAGGATCGATACCGTCGCCGCGACAACACAAGATATTTTCTATAATTGAATATAACTTATAGTATTTTAATATCCTTTTGTAAGTACATTCATTAATTTTATGAATAAGACACTCTGTGTATGAAATTTAATTGAATTTTTGCTAGTAATCAATTTTTTTTTCTTTAAAGTATTTTACTAGTAATCATGGAGAAGGCTGAAGGACATTCCAAATCTACAAAAAAGAAAAGTACCAAAGTAGTACCTCTTGCAGATGTAGCAACGCAATGCGTCCAAGTTGTAGTGAGATGTCGTCCTATGGATGAAAGAGAAACGGCACGCAATTGCACTAATGTCGTTGATATATTTCCAGCCAGAGGAGCTGTGGAAATTCGTAACCCTCGAGATGGCGCAAGCAAAGACACTGTTAAAGTATTTACATTTGATTCTGTATATGATTATAAGTCTTCTCAGCAAGATATTTATGAAGAAACTGTGAGACCATTAGTTTCTTCTGTGCTAGATGGCTTTAACGGCACAATATTTGCTTACGGACAGACTGGAACTGGAAAAACTTATACAATGGAAGGCACTAAAGATGACCAAGAAAATAGAGGTATTATTCCTAGATCGTTTGAACAAATTTTTACTCATATTAGTAGATCAGAAAATATTCAATACCTAGTAAGAGCTAGTTATCTAGAAATTTACCAGGAAGAAATTAGGGATTTGCTTCATCAAGACCAAAGCTTGCGATTTGAATTGAAAGAGAAGCCTGATACAGGAGTCTTTGTGAAAGATTTATCAAGTTCAGTTTGTAAAAGTGCTGCTGAAATTCAACAACTGATGAATGTAGGAAATCAAAATCGAACAATTGGAGCAACAAATATGAATGAGCACAGTTCAAGATCACATGCAATTTTTATAATTACCATAGAAATGGGAGATAGCTGTGGTATCAGAGTAGGCCGCTTAAATTTAGTTGATTTAGCTGGAAGTGAGAGGCAAAGTAAAACTGGAGCTTCTGGTGAAAGGTTAAAAGAAGCCAGTAAAATTAATTTAAGCTTATCAGCTCTTGGAAATGTTATTTCTGCTTTAGTTGATGGTAAAACTTCACATGTGCCCTACAGAGATTCGAAATTAACTAGATTACTTCAGGATTCTTTAGGCGGTAATTCCAAAACAATTATGGTAGCAAATATTGGACCTGCTAGTTATAATTATGATGAAACATTGACTACTTTAAGATATGCCAATCGTGCTAAAAATATAAAAAATAAACCCAGAATTAATGAAGATCCAAAAGATGCATTACTTAGGCAATATCAAGAAGAAATTCTTAGGCTTAAAGAAAAACTGGCACTAAAAGGAAGTACACAGAAGAAAAAACGAAAACCTAAAAAGAAAATAGAGCATGAAAATGAAGAAGCGGAAGAAAAGTCTGATTCTGAGACTGAGGGTAGTCATGAAGACAATAAAATTTCAGAACAAGAAAAGAAATTAATTGCTGAACAATTAAAAGCCGAAAAGCAAGAAACTGAGGATTTAGTACTACGGATAAAAGAATTAGAAAGTAAGATGTTGTGTGGAGGAAAGAATATAATTGATCATACTAACGAACAGCAGCGAGCCTTAGAGCAAAGAGGTATTGAAATAGCAGAACGTAAAAAACGAGAAGTAGAAATGCAGCAAAAATTAGAAGATGAAGAACTCACTACTTTAGGGGTGCGTGAAACGTACACAACTTTGCAACAAGAAGTTGATGTGAAATCCAAAAAACTCAGGAAATACTATGCAAAATTACAAGTTCTAAAACAAGATTTGGATGATGTAACAAATGAATACAATAGAGACAGAAGAGAACTGGAACAAACTCAGCATGAACTAATGAAGGAACTTAAATTGAAATATCTTATTATTGATAATTTTATACCCATAGAAGAGAAACATAAAATCCTTTCTAGAGTAAAGTTTGATGAAGAAGAAGATTGTTGGATTTTCAAAGAATCCGAACCATCTAACGTTGAAAATATCAAACGACCAATTTCTGTTCCTGGTTTGAGAAGACCAATTACTGAGCACGCACGTACGGCTCTTGCCATGGGTAAAGTTGAACGTTATGCAGCTGAAAATATTCTTAATCTAGATTTAGACATGCCTGCGCGAACAACATTGGATTATCAGAAACCTGTGATTGCACCAACTATTCAAGCTGTACTAGAAAAAGCATTATGCGACGAAGGAGATATTGACGTGGATGCATCCAATGCAACTTTCAAATCAAAATCTCGAATGCAGTCTGCCCGAGTCCGGCCGAAAAGCGTTGCTAAGATGCAACAAATTCCTGCTCCTGTGTATCCAAAAACAAGAGGATTAGTTCCGAAATAATTAAGTTTTTTTAAATAATAAAGTTTTTTTCCATTTCTATATTGATCTCCGTGTTTTTTTTTTTTTTTGTAAATATACATTAGGCTTTTTTAATTAAAATCAAGTGATTGTGATACCATTTTTTCAGATCATTGTGTTCTTTAGTTTAATTGTATGCACTTGCAAAATGTGCTTGAAAAATAACATTTGTATGTACTGGAATTTTTTCGTTTTTGTAATGAATTCTTTTCTTCTTAAAGTAAAAATATAAAAATTTAAAATTGCATTTTAAAATTCTAAACGTAGACTGAAAGATTCTAGTCAGCTTGCATTATATAATCTTATATTGTCAAATTGCATAATCTTAGAAACAATCAATTCAAATTGAAAAATACTCTTTTTATCTGTAATGTTAAGTAAATAAAAATATGTTGAAAGTATACTAACAGCATTTCATATTTAAAACAAAATTTTTTATTTATTATAACCATAAATAGATACATTTTTAATCTATAACCAAAAAGATATAAAAGATTGTTAAACTTACCTTGTTACTCATACTGAATACACCCAAAAGTTTTTGGTAACAGCCTACTTAACATTATGTATAATTTAAAATTATTTTATTTAATTTTATAATACAAAATGATTTTTTTCTAAACAGTGATAATAAAAACTCTTTGTCTTTTACTGTGAAAGAAAACTGCTGGCAATGCAATTATAAAGATTTAACGATTTTAAAGAAAACAAAAATATTTTGAATAATTTAAAATTATTAATTTAAATAAATAGTAAATCATTTAAAATACTAATTTAGGGATGATGCGGTTTGGTAGTTGAATTACTGTAAAATTTGAACTTTATTATTTATTTTTTTTAGTGTGATGAGCAATTTATACAAAATTTGTTTATTACAAAATCATTTTTATTTTTATTTTTTTTTTCGATTTAAAATAAGCGATTTAATATCTTCAAAGTAGATTTCATAGATTCAAAAAGTACAATTGATTCAAAAAGTATAATATGAGAATGTTATGAAGTACTTTTTTTTTCGTTATTCTATTTTATTACAAACGCGTTAATGCAGTACAATTACAAATACAATTTTTAATCGCAATAGAACTGCAAAGCTTTTTATGAATTACTTGACTAAAATGTAAAGCTGTAAAAGAAAACTAAAAATTAAACTTAAAAAATGTATTTTCAATTTTTTTTTTGTACAAAAAGTTATGTATTTCACACAAGATTAAACTGTATAAAGTTTATACAAGTTACGCTTAAAAATACACAAAATTCGTTTGCGTATTTACATAAAAGAATGGAAAAACCACGTGCTAGCAAATGTGGCGACTCAAAACTTGTTTGACAATTCTTATATTATAATAATAACAAATTCATTCAAAACAAGAGAACTGTAAACAAATTTACAAAAAAAAATAATTCAGAAAGTTTAAAAGGAAACTATATACTGCCAAAGAGGGGATGAGGTTTGAAGGGACCTTATTCTCACTTAAAACACTACTACGTCTCAGTTGTCTTAAAACGATCTGTAGGTATCTATAAATTCAGCACTGCAACACTGAATCTTCAGTAGAAGCGCTGCTGTTGGGAGTAATTTCCAAATGGGGGTTGTGTATACGACGATGAAGGTCTGACTGGTGGAGGAGCACCAAACGATGAGTTGCTGTAACTTGACTGCATGGGAGGATAAGGATTGGATGAAAGATTACTGAATTGATTTTGATTGTTCGAACTACTGAACGATTGACTGAAATTGTTGTAACCATTGCTCAAAAATCCAGAACTGCCACCGTAGGACTGTGGTGGCTGCGGGGGTGGAAAACTTGGGAACTGACTGGAGGTGTAAGGCATTTGCGAATTGTTGGATTGCGAGGGATTCAAATAGTTTTGACCGAAATTGTTTGAGAGACTTGAGGACGTAGGAGCCAAAAGTGGATTCGTCTGGGGTTGTGAGATCTGGGAACTTTCGGAAAGTGGCGACAGATGAGATTTGGACACAGTCGGTAAATCGCCCATAATGTTGTCGATGATTCGTTTAGTCTCGGTTAGAATGACACTGGGATCGTTCGATTTGGAGTGTTCGGACTTTTTTAAGGGCGGTGAACGCGACCTCGAACGCGACCACGACTTCGGGGATGGCGACTTAGACCTGGAGAACATTCGCTTCTTTGCTTTCTCATTGTCGTTCACATTTTTATTAGCAGCTTTATAAATGTCCTCGAAGGTGTAGTCGTCGTCGTCGTCGGACAAGTCGAGCTTTTTCGACTTCTCATCCAGCTTTTTCCGTTTCTCTTCCTCCTCTTCGTCGGCAAATATGTCTAACTTCGGCTTCCATTTCTCCTCGTCGTCGCATGGATTGTGGTTTCCTTTTCGCGTCGAAAACGGGGAAGCACTTCTTCGCACGCCACGAAGAGTATCGTCGTTTTCGTTTACCGGGGAAATCGGTCGGAGAGCAGGGGAATTAGGCGCAGGACCTAAATTAACATAAGCTCTTAGCTTTTCAACCCTCGGGGCGTCCGTCGCTTCTAATTTCTTTAAAAAGTTAATTAAGCCATGTTGCTCATCAGTCCCTAAGTCTTTGAAATTCTGTAAAAGTGCTTTTAAATCTGAGTCTGACAAGCTTTCCATTTTTGTCGCATGGTCAATGGGTTTATCTACTTCTGGAATTTTAGGATTAAAGCTATCTTTACTAATGCTATCTTTACTTGTATTGTTACCTGTTAGTCCTTTGACGAAATCCGCCGTCGTGACGGGCTTATCACTGTTTTTGGAAGCTTCCGCCATGCCAACAACAGCGTTTATAAGAGTCTCTAATTCTTCTTGAGACACGTTTGTTCTACCCTGAGCTACTAGCGCTGCAGCTATCTGTTGAGCTATAGCCACTTTATCTACAGTACCTACACCAGGGACACTTACAGGCTCTGATTTACGTACAGGCTCTAAATCAATCGCTCTTTGATACAAAGTCCTATTCATGAAACCCATCGCCCTCGATTTCTCTAGCAATTCTTTCTTCTTTTTCTTCTCTTCTTCCATTTTCTTTTTGCTCTCTGACGCATTGTGCAATACTCTCGCTATATTTTGAATAGCGTTCTTCGTTGGTGGTACCGCCACTTTCTCTATCATACCTACAAACAATAACAACTCTTAGCACATAGAAAATAGATAAAACATTTCACTAAATTGCAAAAATAGAAAGGAAATTTAACAAGTACCTGCAAATAGTTGACCCTTCAGTTTTTCTTTAACCGTCTCAAAGAGAACGCTCACTTCCTCGTCGAACAGCAGCTCTTCGGCCGAGTTGGCCTTGACCTTCTCAGCAGCCAGGGCTTTAGAGAGCAGCGCTACGATTTTCGGACCAAGCGAGCCCAACTGACCCTCAAGCGCCGTAAGCAACCTCAGCAAGCCAACAATCTCCAAGTCCTCCGTCATCTCTTCCGGGGGTGGGCTGGGGGACTTGTGATCGGGGACCGGGTAGGGCGTCGCGTGATATCGCGGCCGACCCGGTCGCGGCGGAGCCGCCGCGTAATACCCTTTGTAACTAGAAGCACCGCGACCACGAGAAGAGTACCCAAAGTACTCCCGGTCCCTCTCAGCACGCTCGCGTTCTCGCTCCCGTTCTCGATCTCGATCCCGCTCCCTTTCCCTTTCGCGCTCTCGCTCTCTCTCGCGCTCCCTTTCCCGCTCCCGATCCCGTTCTCGGTCGCGTTCACGCTCCCGCGCCTCTCGGTCGCGCTCTCTGTCGCGCTCCCTCTCGCGATCGCGCTCGCGGTCCCGATCACGATCGCGATCCCGATCGCGATCCCTGGCGCTGTAGCGATCGTGGTACCGATCGCTGGTCTTTCCCTTCGTTGTGCCTACGTATTCGATTTCAATGTCGCTGTCGTGCTTGGCTGGTTTGACGTCCTCCGCAGGCTTGCTTTTGTTGCGTCCCAAATCGGTCGGCATGTCGCCATCAAGCTCGAGCTTCTTCTTTATGTCCTCCTTTCGTACGGCTATTTGCTCCGTGTGGATTTCGCGCATTCTCTTGTTCCAGTACTCGATCCATTCTGGCTTGAAGTCGTGCTTACTGGGATCCTTGCCCTCTGCCTGAAGCTCCTTGTACCTACGGTTCCAGAATTTCTTCCACTCGTCCGGGTAAGCCGGATGCTTTTCTGGATTCTTCTCGTGAAACTTGAGTTGGCGCTCCAAGGACTCTTCGGCGCGCTTCAGCTGCTCTTTGTATCTGATCCAGCGACGATCGATCGAGCGCGACCGACCTCTCCTGGATTTGTTGTTGTAACGATCACGGGATGCCGGAGCCCGACTGCGTTCGACGGAGCGGGATTTCGAGCGTCGCGGCGAAGGACTGCTAGAGATACTCGACAAGGAAGACAACGACTTTACGTCCTCCAGACCCAAGTCGTCAGTCTTTTCTTTTTCCTTATCTTTGTCCGATTTTTCGGGCTTTCTCAACGCGTTCAACTTTTCCTTCGTTAAAATGCGAATTTTAAAAGCACTGAAACAGTAAGAAGAAATTTGTACTTTTAATATGGCTTCTTAATAAATATTTTAATTTCATGAATTAGCCTGATTACATTAAATTTTTAATAATGCTATTTGTTAATACTCTTAAAATAAAGAGTGATGTTAAAACTGTCAAGATTATGTTAAATTTTCACTTTTTATTGAAAGTTTTAAATTATGTCTTTAAGGAAATATAAAAAAAAAAAACTTACGATTTGTTATTATCCGTTTTGTGCTCAGCCTTTTTCGGTGATTCTCTTGATTTTTTATTTGCATTATCTTCTTTCTTTAACAAACCTTCTTTCTCTTGTTGTTCTATTGTTTTGTTCACCATTCAAAAGAAATTGTTTGAAAATTTAGATTAGTTGAAATACTTTAAGAATGAATTGAAATATTTTGGAAAATATAAGATACTAACCTTTCTTGGCTACTTCTGCCATTTTGACTTCAAAATCAGTTACCCAGCGGATATCATAAACGTCCATAAAAGTAAGCTCTGAAGTTTCCCTATATTAAAATAATTTTATTATATTAAAATATGAATAGCTAATTAGTGTATTTGAAAAAAATAGAATAAAAAAATAAAATAAAGATTAAATTAAAAGATTAAAAAAAAAGTAATTTAAAACAGAGTCAACTTACCGAAAATGATAATCTTGATATATTCTCTTAATTATCTGCACTTTATTTTTCTCATATTGATGTTTGTCTACTAGTTGGGGCTGCAATCTTCCAAAATGTTCTTCTATCTGCTTGGCAACTAACACAGAAATTTCATTTGCTCCTCGTTTATAATTAAGTGTACGAGGAAGATCTGCTATTGCTCGGGATATTGTAGGAAAATGACGATTTAAATAAGTAATGCGATGATTGTAACTAGTAATATGTGCCATGACTGTTCTAGGATCTCCACGTTTGTCACACAGAACACAAGTATAACTGGGTTCCGTACTTTCAGGATCTACTAATTCAAGAAGGTATTCAAGACCAACAAGGGGAGAACTTCTGTGTCGGTCCAAACTCATTTGAATGGTTGTACTTCTAGATATTTGATCTTCCATACCTGGAGGAATAGGCTCACCTGGAGCTACATCACCTATACCACCTTTAGTTGTCTTCTTTGTCACAATATCTGACCGTTTAGACCAAAGTAATACTGGATATGGCCATTCTTCTAATTTAATTTTATGACGATTGCAGACATTGTGGCTTATTAACTTGTGAGCTCCAAATAAAGCTACATTACATATGTGACACCAGATATCACCATCTGCTGTTTCTGAATAAATTGGTCTAAGAGTTCCATCCTCAGCAGTAACACTGCTTCTCATTAACCGTTTTCTATCATATTCTTCCTGTAGAAAATATATTATTATACACTAAATAGAAATAGGAATTAAATAGATATAAAAAAATTAAATTTAAATACTGATTATCAATGAATAAGAGTACTCAAGGAACTATGGTATAAATTACAACTCATTATAAATTTAATGAATTGTTTTTGCGTATAGTAAAAGAAAAAAAGCTTGCGCAGAAGACTGATTGTTGTTGATAACTGGTGGAAAGCAGCCAATACTCGGACACTTTTCAATAATCAAATCCCACATCACAATCACTATCATTTAAATGAAGGAATTATCTCACCTCACTTAAAATATTATTATCTCTTTCATTACTTTGATTAAAAGAATCAAAGTAAATATTGCAAGAGATAAAAATGGCCTATTCAGAAAAGAATTTTTCTAAATCCACAAATTGTCCTTTGCTACTAGTACAAACTAATGCACAACTTGTGTAAGAATCAAAGAAAAGACAGTTCAATTATATTACCTTTTCTCTTTCTTCTTCAGAGATGTGGGAGGAAGGATTCCGCCCCTCTATGTCAAGGTCATCAAAATTCTGCATGGTTTGTCCTCAAAGTAACACAATCATCCAAGATGAATTCTGAAAATACCCGAAACTTTTAAGATACCGACATAAAACTATTAATAGCTCCAAAATAAAAAATTTATGTTTCATGTAATGCGAATTTAATTTATCCTAATTATTTATACTTATATGTATGTATGCAGACACACACATAAAATAAGTATAATTGTTATATAATTAGATGTTGAAATTAGTGCTTCCTAATGATTAACAATGAAATGAAAGTGATAAACTTGTTTTCTGTTAAAGAAAAAATAAATTTTCACTTACCATACCCTATGTATTTAAAACTATAATTAATACAGTTTTAAGTAAATTAAGCACATAATTTAATATTGTAACACTATTAAATGATATGTGAAAAACATCTGTCTATTTGTACCTAAATATCCACATAAATCTCTAACTTTAAGGTAAACTAAAAAAAAAAATCTAATTCCTAAAATCCATGTATTTACATGAATATAAAGAAAATTTCTTGTTTTGGTTTATAGCTTACAGTCAAAAAAATCCATGTACATATGTTGATTTTTGGAACAAATAGATGCAATGAAAAAAAAAAATAAAAATAAATAATGATAGATCAATAGATTCGATAAATTTTCTAACAATATAATGTACGTTTTATAAATTTATAATTCGCATTACACAAACTTTTGAATTTTAGGGGTAGATGATTACCATTTACTTACCACAACATGCTTAAAATAATTTAATATTTATAATCAATATAATGTTCATATCAGACTTTGAAATAACTTTCAAAAGGAAAACCTATTGATTGTAATCCTATTCAAATGCCTCACAATTAGAATCACCATATTTTTTTCAAAATTAAAATCTAATGACTATTTTCTTAATGTAAAAAATTAGATTACGAAATACTTTTTTATACTTTAAACTGAAGATCTTTGAAACTGATATTACTTATATAGTTATTATTTTATTAACAGTGGAGTGGTATTAGTAGTATTTTTTGTTTAGATTACTGTGAATTGTAGCTCCAGCTACTTACCAAAAATGAAAAAGCTGGATTCATAAACATCGTTAACTGGTTTTCATATCCAAAATTCAAAGACACTAATTTTGATACAAAAAACAATTGTAATTGAAAAAAAAACTGTGCTAGGGACAGGCAAAGTTAAACTTTGTTTAACTTTGCAAATGTATAGCATATTTTGGTGCTTACAATAAATAAACACTAAATGTAAGACAATACGAAAAGTCTTAAGTTACAAAGGTATAGAAATTCATTGTAACGAGAGTGTTCCTCGTTGCACGAGAAAGGCAGAGAGTACATATATTGAAGAACACGAGAAGAAAGAAACGCGCATTAGCATCAGAGCCTATTTAACTTTGAAAAAAAAAAAAAATAAAAATTTCGCAACATAGGTGTGCAAGCAAAGTATAAAAACTGTCGATTCCGTTACACATTTAAGTAGCACACGATCCGCTTCAAACTATTCCCAACGTGTTTACTACTCTTTTTCTTTCTTTTTTTTTTTATCAAATCAAAAGGAGCAATCCAGCGTCGTGGATCGCGTGAGGTTATTGAAAAGTAAAAGTCAAAAAGATTTTTACCAAAAAAAAAAAAAAACACTACGTCTAATAACCCAATTTCGTGCGCTATCAAGGCGTAATGTAGCTTATCGTTAGGAAGAAAGCGAACTTGTGAAAGGAAGCCTCCGAAAACACTAAGGCGACGAGTCCTATAGGTATTCGGATATTTAATGGCGACGGCGGTGTTCGGCCAGACCGGCGGTGCCAGAGTAAAAAAGCACGAACTTCTTCCTGCACTGATCGAGTCTAGGGCGCAGTTAAACGAGCCTTTGCAATATGCACAAACTTACCCTTGTACCACTTGATTAACAGTCCGCTTCGCTGTTAAAGTCGCGCCTTTATTTTTCCCAAGTTCTATCGACTTTTTGCCGCAGCCATTTTCGCATTCTCAGAGGCTAGCCCACGGACGAGTCACAAGAGAGTCGGAGTCGGCGGCTCTCTGAGCTCTCTCACTCTTGGTCCGCGGTACTCGCGTATGAGCGAGAGCAGGACGGACGGATTGAAGCAGCTCGGCGTGTGCGGCTGTGCTGCCGCCATGGTGCTGCAACGCCGCCGCTTCGTTGTTCCGTATATTATACGCGTTGCGGTGTGCACTGTAATTTTCCATGTCCCAGCTTTTCGTTTTTTTTTTTTTTTTTTTTTTTAACTGCCCTTTCGAACGAGTACTTTCGGAGCTAAAAGTTTTACAGTGACGTAGCCTTTGAAAATCAAGATGTACTGATGCAGATTATAAATACTTTTTTTTTTTAATGCGAATCAAATTATAATGTATGTATATACTTATGAGTGTGTAAGTGTATGAAGATACATACATACATACAACATGGCGAGTTATAACTTACGCCCTTTTTAGCGCTTTATATACCTATATACAATTTACTGCACTTCATAATTGAATTTTTAATATAAGGCTTACGTATAATAGCTTGCATATATATGTACAATTAAATGTAATATATTTATTTATTCTTTTCTATTTTTTAATATAAAAAAATATTATTCACCAATATAATATTTAAGATGATTTTAATCGAAAGCTGAAAAATAAAATATTTTAAAAGAAAATATGAGTTACATTTATTTAAATTTAAATAGCTGGTAAATGTATCTTTTTTAATTAAATTCAATAATGTAGTACCATATCAAATAAAATAAATGTGCAATTGAATATGTTTCTTTTTAAATTAAATTTACATGAAATATTGAAAAAGTTCATGAATTTTTTATATTGTTTATTGTTTAATGAACAAATTTCGGACTGGTTAATTATTTAATATAGAAAAGACATTAACTAAAACTTGAAAAATAGCGATTTTGATATTTTAAAATTGAAGTGGGAAACTGCATCAGGCGCTAGAAAGGGAAAATTCTACTGAATCAACAGCTGATAAGTATATAATTCTTTTATATCTCGATTGAGATTGATCGCAATTTTGGAGCCGCCGATAGTACCAACAAATGTTAAAATGTTACTTTAATGAAATGTTTCAATGTATAAATGGTATCTTAAATACTATTTTTTTTTTTAATTTTTAATCCAATAATCTCATTTTGAAAATATACAAGTTTGGCGCCATTTTCTAAAATGCATCCCATAGGCGACGTCACATACTGATACACATTAGGGGCGTAGTACACATAGCTTAAAGGGTAAGGGTAAGACTTGCATCTCTGCAATAAGGTTCGATCCCAACCGGAGCAGTTTTATCGATCGAATCCTAAGGGGACGAAAGGGATCCTGAATTATTCAATTAAATTAATTATTTAAATTAATAAATTCAATATGAATTATAGAGTATTCGAATTATATCTTCTCCAGACCAAAAGGGGATCGAAGATGGCCAATAAATTATATATTTATACGTTAAAATAAATAAAAAAATAAAAAAGTCTCACATAAAATATTATTGTAAAATGTTTAATCCAGACAAATAAGTAAATCGAATATTTATTTATTATATTCTTTAAGTGATTGGTATGTAATTCTTTAGTGTAATAATAATATCCCGTCAATTAATATATATATATATATATTTCGTCATAAATTAAGTCATTTAGTATTTAGCATTTTATAGTTTTCATACTGTTATAAATCCATATTTGTTCCTTTTTCAAACTTTTATTGTATGCTGCTTATATAATAATAAATAAATAATAAATATCTTTCCAAAATTTGAAAGAAAAGATTTCGCAGTAACTTTTCAAAATTTCTTATTTTTTTGTAATATCTTTCTTTGCCCGTTTTTAATATTTAATGAATAAATAAACAAACATAACTTTCGAAAATCTTAATTATATCTTTTCGTAATAACAATCTTCTAAAATATCCTACCTTTTTGCAATATTTTTCCATGTACATACATCTCACGCCAAGGCATTTCGCCCGTTTAATATTTAATGAACAAATAAATAAATATTGATCACCGCAGTTCGTAATAACGATGGCTCGCGCATTTCACCGCGCGGCAGGCGCGCGATCGATGAGGGGCCGACGAAATTGCACGCGCCGACGGAGAGTGCAGCGGCGAATGCATTCGCGCTATTATCGTTAGCGAGGGGACACAATCGACGCAATTACGATGCGACGCTGACCAAGTCCCTTTCGCTCGTTAAGCCGTTAAATCCGTTGAATTTCGGGTGGTGCGCGTCGACTTATATGGGGACGAGCTTTCGAAGGAGCGAGTTTCGCTCCTCGCAGGGGCCCGCTCTGTGTGCAGCCTGGATGCAGCTCACCGCCAGATTAAAGCGATTGATTTTATACGGCCGTCCTACCGCAGTAATCTGCAAATGCCTGGACCCTTGGAGCCGCGACCGCAGAGTGTCAATAACGATGCAATTTGTTTATTTTAAAGGGCGCGGGTCTTTAGTTTATATGTTTATGGTTATATGATTGTGACTTTAATTAAATATGCAAAATTCCTTTTGTATTTTATGAAATATTGAAAATTTAGATACCTGGCTCCGTATTTAAATTACCTGGCTCCGTAAGATCATTAGAGTCTTTGTAACTTTTGAAAATTTAGATAGTTTGTCTCTGTTATCGTGTCATTTATAATTTAATTAATTTTGCATTTTAGATGTAGATCCTAAAATTTGTTTCATTTAGCAAAAAATAAGATGACACGTTGATTGAAGTGCGCGTAAAAGTGTGTTTGCTAAAGATTTATATGCGTTCAGTTTTAATAATAAAGTTTTCATTTTTCAAGAAAACACATATAACTTTTAGATTTTTAGAAACTTGAATGAAAAACGAGCTTAACAAAAGCTTCCAAGACTGTCGGATATTACATTTTCGGAACTTTTGATATACGAGAGTGCTTTTTAGAAAATGCAACCGCAAGGCTCATGGCAAAGAGCGACAAAAAAAATGTTCTCGCCTGAAAGAAAATTAATGAGTTCGGCAAGCAAATCTTATATTACTTTTTCTTCCTACTTGTATACACCGGGAAAAATTCTCTAGTCAATTTTAAAGATCTCACTGATATTATTGTAAAAATTACAATAATTCCTTATTAATTATTAATTCACTATAATTTCTTTACAAATCTACTGTATATCTAAAAACGCTGCCAACTGCACTGGCACAATGCTTTCTTATAGAGATGTCTGCATCTCTAGTTAACTTGAGAATTATCCATCGTTTCGTTCAGAAGTTATGAAAATTCAAAAATTTTCCAAATTCAAAAAATACAGAAATAGC
>JAWWEN010000048.1:5590097-5602009 GCA_035582955.1 Sycophila texana
TTTATAGTTCCAGTTTGTCCTCGCTTTAGGGAAAACTATAGTAATTTTTAATGGAAAATTTTTCTCCGTGTAACTTTAATGTCCCCGCAATTTTTAGTAGATATTCTCTCTCTGTGTGTAAAAAAAACCAGTATGCTTAAAGGATAAAAAAAAATAAGGAGATTTGAAAAACATTATTTTTAATCATTTTTAAAGAAATTAATTATAACGCACTAAAATTGGCCCCCTTCGCTTTAACACGTATAAGAAAACACACCCTACCGTACCAGAAAAAAAAATCCGCAATCCGGAAGTCTGACACTATCCTTATAGTTAAACATACGCCGCGAAGTAAGAGGAGCAATAAGAAGTGCAGATAATCGCGAGCATCATTCTGTGACTGCGAGATATGCGAAGTGCGTCTCCTTGCCTTATACGCGCGGGTTCTGTCTACTGTGCGTATCCAAAGCTCGTTTGACAACTTTTTCTCTTCCGTTATAATCTCCGTTCTTATAATCTCTCTTCGACATGTGCCTCGATCATCACGAAAATTTTTTTTTTCATTTTTCTTAAACAGTCATGGAGAAAAAACCCGTATACATTCAACCTCGCGTTAGTTTTTTTTTTTCACTTGTGCTGCGACTTTTTCAGTTCGATGAATGATCGTTGATTTAATTTGTGAGGTAATAACATCGAAAATTTGAATTTATATTAAGTTGAGCTATAATTACGCTGATATATCTCATGGTGCTAAATAATTAATTACTTGATAAATAAATTAATTTACCTTGCAAAGTGAAAGCTAAATAATTAATTTGTGATTTTGAAGAGGCTTATTAATTTCAATAATTGAATAAATACTACATACTGCGCGTATAAATAAATGCTCACATACAAAGTGCTTATACAGATTATTATTCAATGTTGTTATGGAATTTCGATTTTTGCAATAATAGGTCACAGTACGTACACAAGAAAAAATTTCCGATATAAAATCCATCAGCAAAACTTCTCTGCGAACAAGCAGAATTTGTTAAAAAAATAATAAATTGTTTTCCTATATATCACTTCTCTAATTTACATTTCATGTGTGCCAATATAAGCCGCAGCCCAATTATATAAATTAGAGTGTGCCGCGACGAGCGACATATTAGCATTTGCAAACTAAACTTAATGCAGTGTTACGTACGTGTGCCTGTTACCGACTTATGGATGATTAATTGAGCATTCATATTTGCATAAAGACTTAGGGAAATGCGGAAAATCTTCGCTAAATATACTTAGGAACTTTGAGTTTTCTCACTCCGTGTAATATGTCTATATCGTATAGAATAGCATTGCAAACTTCATGTGCTTAAACGCAATAAACTGAAAAATATGATCGGTAAACAAATAATCAGGTCTATGAATGAAATTTAAAAACAGTACGTGACCTATTAATTCAGTGTAATTCGAATTTATTACATAGTTTAAACTTTTTGAAAATTTACATGTTAAATATTTATAGCACTCACTTACAAACTTGAATAGTACCTAAATTAACGCACAGTAAGCGATGCCTTTTATGCAAATCTTGAGTAAAGTATAGAAGAGTAGTATAATAAATTTAAGTAAGAAGTACAGGTCAGCAACTTTACGTACACATTACATACCTTTTAAGAACCAATAAAAAATAATTGTCACGTACGGAAATAAAAAAAAGGGCAGTAAACATTTTTCTTTTTTTTTTATTGGACACCGTACACTTGCGCCGTATATAAAAAAATGATTGTTTATTATTTAATTCGCTTTATTGTGCCGTTTATATCACTTCTTCAATATACCGTAATATATATCGATCCTACTTTTGTCTACTGGAGCATTAATGAATTACATTCAATATGCAATATCATTGATGTGCCATCTCTCATTCGCGTCGATTATGCCTTTGTTTGAGAGAGTATCAATTAGATATTATGTCAGGTTGACGTTATAACAATATCGATTGACTTTGTTTTGCACGATTCAATCCTAAAATAATTAGAATATAAAGGCTACAAAAGACAATAATTTTTTTGTTTAATGTAAAATTCAATATTCGTGTTTTGAGCGTAAATTGAACAGTTGAAAAAGCTGTGCACTTAATTTTGTAAAATTATTTCTTTGCCGTAAAAACATCGTTATAAAGCAGGTGAAAGTCGATACGCATAAGAGGCTTCCTATTCTGCGCCAAGTATATTGGAAGTTTATGAAAAAACGGTAATCCGACGAAGTTTAAGTTAAAACAAAATTATAATAAATTCTCTTTCGTTAACTAGAAAAAAAAACTTATTTATTTTTAGAGTAAATTGGGTCTATTAATTTGCATAAGATCGCACAATAATAAGTAATAATAGAAAGAATGTGTATAAAAATTTTTATTTTTACAAATTTGAAAAAAACATATATATCGCCAATTTAAAAAATATATATAATTTATCCTTTAAGTAACATTTTATAAAAAATATGCTTATTATTTGTACGCTTGATATAAACAATAAATATAAACATGACACGCAACACTTTTCGAACAGTTACGTTAAGATTTGTACGTTTCGACAAACGCAAAGTACTCGCACTCTAAATAAACAACAACAAATAACTTATCGTAATAAAATTATTTGCGTTTTTTACTTAGAATTCTTTTACACAATTCTTTTAATTTTAAGTGATTACTTAAAACTTGTATAAATTCACATCACATATACAATTCATTAAAACTGACAATAACAGTCGCAATTTGTATAACAATAAACATTCGTAGTAGATATATAATTTAATGTTAATTGACTTAAGATCAACATTTCTTTCAGAAATATTTCTTTGTTACTTTAAACAAGACAAAGAATTCTTATTTTCTGCATACATCTTAAATAAATTTCTGTTTTTATAATAGAATAAAAAAATATATTATTGATTCAATCGCGCGCTAAAATATAAAAATTAAAAGCTTTACAAAATTGGCAACAATTTTAAATAAAAATTAAATCCATTAAATTTTTCACGCAGTATAAGAAATTTTAAATTAATAAACATTGTTGCCTCGATCAAATCACCGCAGCGTACGATTCGCACAAATTTACAATAAAAATGTATGAAAGACCTTTGTTTTCATTTACTAAACGATTAAAATTGACTAACAATTTATAAATAACATGAAAATTTCAATTTTTCGTTAAAAGATTTTAGCGATAACAACGACCATCGCTGCCAGTAAAGGTACTTGATAAACCGTACGTGATCCAGCTGCAATGTAAAATGTAGTTTAATAAGTCGTTAACGCACATCAAATGAGTCATTAAAAGACAAATAAATTATTTAGCAATTTTACCTGAATATAGGCACTTGCCATCCATGTAATTGTGGTTCGATAAACATTTGCAGACTCCGCCTGAACACCTTAGAGCATTTTTGTCTTCTGCATCCGCTGATTGGTAGCAGCTCTCCTCATCATCCGTGCATTTCTCTCCGTAGGCTGAAAGTATCGGAAAGCCGTTTGGTCATTTTGAAATTTCGTGTAAACGTGACTAATTGATCGGTCTGTTTTGATCAGATTTATAACACGCGTACGAAGTTTTAAATACAAACATAAACACAACGACAGGAGTTTGATGTGTGTCAGTTTACAAATTTGTTTAATTTGATTCTTATATAGTCAATTAATATCTGCTCAACAACTAACATTGTTTGATTATTTATTTAATGCAAATTAAGGTACTTTTACTTTCTTGAGTGTTTCATTAAAATTAACTGATTATTCATTTAATTTTTCTAAAGGACAATAATTAATTAGTGACCTTGAAAATATCTGCTTACTTTTGAAACAGATTGTTTACACTTAGTATCAGTCGTTTGGACAAGAAAATAACGGTTGTGCTCTCGAATCAATTGTGAAATTTTCAACAAAGAATACGAAATTCATTATTTTAATTAATTAAATAGAAAGGGGCGAGAGAAATTCCAGAAACGTCGTAATTAAAATTTTATATTTTGACAATTAGCTAATAATACCCATCGAAAAAAAATAGTAAATTTAATAATTTTATTAAAAACTGTAAAATAAATTTAGTTAAAAAAAAAAATGTTTAGTAGATACAAGGATACAATCAACTTGGCGAATTTTTAAAGAAACAATTTTCTTAAGTGAATTTATTTTTATTTTTAGTGTAAGAAAATCATTTACTTTTATTCCAAAGCCATTTACCTTTGTTCGGCGTACAACGATTACTCTTGTGGACGTAGTGTTTGTCGGAGCCGCAGCGACATTCGTTCTCGGGGGTAGCGCACTCAGCGTCCAGGATTTCGGCGCACTGGGCGGTTTCGTTGCATTTAGCCCCGATTTTCTTGATCTTCGCTATGCAACTCTGGCCGTCCTCGCTTGCCACCAGGTGCGGCTTGCAGTCGCATACCTTCGTCGCATGGGTACCGCCGGTGCTGGTGCACGTCGCTCCCGCGATCAGATCGCAGTCTGCGTCACTGTTGCAGCTCCTCCTCAGACCTGCAAACGATTCGATTAACATTTTATTTTTTATGAGTGTACCCCCTAAATTTTATTCAATGAAACTTCACTGTTTTCCAGTAAAAATTGCGTGAAATTCACTGTTTTTAAAAAGGAAATACAGTGCAGACCTTTTTAGAGAGTGAATTGTCGTCATTTCACTTACTGATTTCTCGTATTGTTATTTATTGCAGCAGAATTGGTAGGTTATTTCATTATTAAATTTAATGTTAATGTGTCCATAGATTTGAGTGCGTTATTTACTGTGATGATTTGGATAATAATAATTCGTGTAATGATTCATATATTTTGATTTGTTGACGTTACCTTTGGGTTTGGCTCCCAGAATCGCGTCTTTCCTCGAGCACACCTCGTAATATTTCGTAGTGCTATTTTGACACATGCATATGCCTTTGTAGCATATGTGCTCCTTCGACGGATCGATGATACTGGTGCACGTATTATCCGATTGGCAGGGAATTGGGAGGTCTATGTAAGTCGAACCATTCAAACAATTTCGAGAGTTAAAATGTTAAATATTTTGCAAATTTAGAACAAAAGTGTTAAAAGTTAAAAAAAAATTAAACCACATGTTGCTTGAAGAAAGAAACTTTTTAATAAAAATAAATTTTGAATAAATTAAACTTACGCAATTGGCCCGCAACTGTTACTCCCAAGGTGAACGAGAAAAGAACGCAGATTAACAGCTGCATGTTGGAGCTATTAACGATTTCAGCAGTCCAATGAATTTCTTGCAATTGAATTAAATTAAATTATTTGAATAGTGTGACTAGATTGAAGTGTTGACTAGTCAGTCGTCGGGGAGCTACTGAACACCCAGCAAGTTCGCGGATCACTTTTATGCAGTGTAAACAGTATCGACGATAAATAGTCGCTCGACTCGACAATAGATATTCTTATATATCGCCAACGATCCTGCCTTCGAGTACGCTATATACATTTTATTTCAAAAGATGTACATATTTATGACACGTACGTATTCAATTAATTAATGAAATTTAAAAGTTTGAATTGAAGCTATTGGCAAAGTGAGATTTTTATTGTCAGTAATAAATAATTAAAATAAATTATATCAATTAATTAAACTATTAATAAACGTATTTAAATTATTACAATCGAAACGAACTCATACAGTAAAAAAATCTATAATTATTTATTTATAATTTCTCACTTAATTTTCATAAATAATTCTGCATCTTCCCTGTACAATGAACGATAATATTCGAAATTATATACTACTCGTTCGCATCGTTAATTTAAAATTCGACGTAAATACCCCGAACAATGTGATTAAGTCGAGTGGCGAAGTTCAGCCAAAAGTAAACACACAAAGAGAGAAAGCAGGGTCTTTTAGGGCAACGAAAACAAGGCAAATAGTCCGCGCAGCGGTATCGAAGCTTGTACAGCGGAATTAGATTTGATTTCGCAGCCGGAATAGTACACTCGAACCTTCTTTTCCCCTCGCGTGATTCCGCATTCTCCTCGGAATTCGTACAGAAGGTCTCTGCTGCGCGCGTAAGCGAAAACGGTTCTCGCAATACGCGACTCCTGCGGAAGAATGCGCCGCAGTCGAACGTAAGTTCAGGTCTCAGCGGGTCGTGCTCCCCGAGCTTCATTATCGGGCCGCTTTATTTGCCTGTAGCGCGCTATTTTCGCGAGGGGCGCTTTTCACCCTCTCGTTTCACGGGGGGTGGGGGGTGGTTAGGCGAGGTCGCGCCGAGCCGCCGACTAATTGTTTAAAGCGGCTGCGGAGGGAGGATATGGCGCGAGCTGCGCGAGGCCCGTGCAATATTCAAGGAACTCGGGAGATTTTGCGAAAGGCCGAACTCGCCGAATAACTGAGGCGGTTAAGCGAATAATTCAGCCCGCGCGACGTCGGGCTCTATATGCAGGCCCCTCGGCAACATCCCCGCCCGGCCTCGGCTCTTTCTCCTGCTCTGCTTTTTTCATAACCGTGCCTTCGGCTCTTACTATGATTATAACTATTATTAGATTTGGTCTACTCAATATCCTGCCCCGGGAACTTTCGCTCGAGCTCAACCGCAAACGAGATATAAACATTGTGAACGATTCTACTTAGGAGCTTTCTGGTATACGATATTTGAGGAGATCTTGCGCGAAAAAATCCCGTTAGAGCTTTGAAAAAGTGAATGAAAAAGGGTTTTTTTTTTATCGGTCTGTGGGCTTCGATATTGACGAAAAAAAATTTTACATGCGGTCTGACCTATAGAATGAGAAAGATGATGTTTACAAGCTCTGGATACTTTTTGCGGGAGTCACTGTAAAATTTACAAGAAAAGTTTTTTTAAAAATGACAGAGCTTTTTCTGTAAAAATTACTGAAGTTTTTCCGTAAAAATTGTGGAGCTTTTCCATTGAGAATTAAAAAGTTTTTCTTGTAAATAATACAAAACTTTTCTTGTAAATAATACAGAGCTTTTTCTTGTAAACAATAGAGTTTTTTCTCGTAAAAATACAGAGCTTTTCCTATAAAAATACAGTTATTTTCCAGTAAAAGAAAGCTTTTCCCGAAAAAATTACCAGAGCTTTTCCTGTAAAAATTACAGACATTCACTTTAAAAATTGTGGAGCTTTTTGTGTAAAAATTATGAAGTATCATCAAAATTTAAAGATATTGGTAAAATTTACAATAATTTTTCCGTAAAAATTTCCAGTACTTGTGCTTTTTCTTTCAATTAATTTTTAAACGGTTCTTTATCTTCATTTTTAATATAAAATATCATGATAGAAATATATTTTTTTTTAAATTCATAATTCTAATTACAAAGCTTTAAGAAACTTGCTAACTGCTGCAGAACACATTTCCCCAGCTTAGTTTGTATAGCAATATATTAAATTAAAAATAATACGAAGCGGTTTTCGTATGAGTGTTCTCTTATGCAGGAACGAGCCTTTTTTTTTTATTCAGGTACATCAAACTTCTTATTCATCATATTTAAAAGTTCATGCGCAAAGTTGTCCACTCAAACTTACTGATTTTAAAAGTTAAAAATAAAAAGACCGTACGACTGCGTCAAAACTTTGCTAAACTGTTGGCCGACAAAAACAAAGTATATACGATAAAAAAGTCAGAAAAAAAAAAACGTTTTCTCTTTCCGTACTTCCACAAAAGACAGCAAATTAATTAATTACACGCGAGGAAGTTAAATGCGGTACAATTTAACTATTTAAACATCCTTCAAAGTGTAAAGCAGGAATCATAACAGCGACATCATTAGCCTCTGAATAATAATGCAATTCGCAAAGTAGCGCACCTCTGGAGATTTAGCATTTCTCGGCAGGCAGCTCTCCTCTGTGAGCCTTCGTTTCCGCCTCTACCGGGCCAACCGCGTCGGGCGCGCCTTTCGCGTGCTTCCCATTTACGACCCTCTGCCCCCGCGTAATGCCCCCATTTGTCGGCCCTCCAGATCGCGTATAACGTGTCACTTCCTGCCAATCGAATCGATCACAACGCCGGGGACTTTTTAATTAACGAGCGGAGAACTCTTAATTAATCCCGTACCGGCATATTGCCCTTTCGCACTGCTCGCGGCGACGAAAAGTTCCCGGGGACCTCACTCGCCACTCGACGAATATTCAAATTCGCCAACTGTGCACTTAAATGTTTTAATAGATTTATCGTTTTCGCTTTATACACTGGAGATTCTTTTAATAAATTTTTTTTTAGGATTCTGCAATAATAATAATATTGGTTTTTTCATGAAGGACAGTGGTTCGATTAACAAATTTTATCGAACCGGATATCCGTTTTTACCGGATATCCTTCTTTCCATAGAAAAGCTTTGTAAAAACAATTTAAGAAAGAGATAAATTTGTTTTGAGTCATCGGAAGTTAAAACATACCCTATTTAACTTTGAAACAGCTTGCACGTGTCGATGTATTATTATTATTTGAAAAAACGAAAAATAAATCGATTTTGAATATTTTTAAGTAAAAGCTTTTAAATGTATTTTTTACGCGGTTAATTTAAAAATGTGAATAAATTTAATGTACTTATTTTAAATTGTGTTACAAATATGTAAATATAAAAATCATCTGATACGCAGCATAATTTGCGCTTGTTAGTATACATTTCATTAATTAAGAGGTACAGTTAAACTGTACGACTAAAATAAAGAAATATTCAGTAAATTATTAAAATGTAAAATAACATACTTTACGATTTTTCAAGTTAAATGTGAAATTACACATTTTTCACCATGTGAAAAGAGTAATTTGAAAAAATTAATCAGGATCTTTTATACAGTATAGTAAGTCATTAAAATCACTTCAGTGATTTTTATCAATATCTTGTTCTTGTTACCTAATCATTATAACAAAATTTGTTTGTATTAATTTAAATATATTAATACTTGTATCAATATTAATGTAAAAGGTTTACTACAGATTTATATAGATGACGACAGCAAAAAAATATGATCGTCTTAACATTTTTATAACAAACTACGATTATTTAAAATAGGAAAATCGCTCCTTATTCATTATCAAATATTATTATTAAATAAACTATCTTTAAGGTCATATATAAAACTCTGTAGCATGCTAATTATTTCGAAGGTGACGAGGAGCACTTACATAAGAAAAAAAAATCTCGGACATTCAGCTGGATGGCGAACTTTTGGTCTTCTCTTTGCAGTTCTAAGCTTCTTTCCGGAACCGGTGGCGGAGGAGTGTCTCTCGTCGGATAAGCGCCGCCGCGGAATATGCATGAACACGTACGACTGCCGCATGCAGCGCGGCACCGTCCACGGACAATGCGCCCTCGGTTTCGGTGTCTGCTGTGTCTGTAAGTAATATTTTCGTCTTTCTCTCTTGCTCTCACCTCCGACGACACGCCAGTGCCCACGTACATATATATACTCACACATACTTATATACACATACGTATACATGCATATATATGCATTTAGACGTGTATTTTTTCCCGTGAATCTCCGACCTCTTTTTCTCGCTCCTTATCGCACTTTTTCCGATTCGGCGCGCCTCTCCTCTCACCTTCACCTTTGCACTTGCACCTGGACTAATTTTTTATTTAGCGCGGGCGCGGCGGGGCCGCTACGGGATCGGCGCCGTGCGAGCCCCCGGAGCGCGGCACCGAGGCCGCTTATTAATATTGGATGCAATTAACGCGCGCAATTTCCGCAGTAAATGCTGTCTCCTCATCGGATTCCGATAAATTCTCGCGAGAGATCTTTGTGCCTCTCTCTCTCTCTCTCTGTCTAATCAGAATTGAGTAATTTACTTGATTTATCTTAATATGTATTTATATTCGGATGCGTATATGTAAGCATATAACTCTTTCGCCGCTGAATTATCGACGTTAATGTATAATGAGCGTATATATTTTATATCCTTCACTTAATGTGTCTATAAATACATTGATCATCTTATCGTGTGCTTCGTTTTTAATTAAGCTGCCTATTACTGAAAAGACTCTTTTTTTTATTATTTATATCTTTTATAAAGTGTCTTCGTAGAAATTAATTTTATCAGAGCTTGAAGCGAACGGCACTGCTGGCCTTGCTTTATAAAAGTGGAGTATATCATTTTCGAATGCAATATAAAGAAGAGGGATCGTTGCAAATCAGACTGTGCTGTGAGAAAATTGAAAATTTTTCTTTATTCAAAGCTCGGACGATAAAACGTCGCGCATTATTTATTCGAAAGCTCGGAACGGATGCGCGTCTGCAGTGGCCGGAAGATCAGAAAATGAGGGGAAAAAAAACGAAAAATGTGTATCCATCGCTGAAGCGGCGTGATTCTTTCGCCGCGGGTTATTTTGCCGACGCAGCACACGAAGTACAGTTACTTGATTACCTTTCAGTTTGGCTGTAGCACGTATATAAAAAGAAGCCACTTGTTAAGCGCCGCGCACAACGCATCCGGAGTACAGTGGGCATAAATTCCTGTCCTCGAAAACATGCCTTATCAACATTTATAATGTACAACATACTTCTGCTAAAACGCTTCGTGCTTATTCTCCATAATCGTTTGAATTTGGACGTACGAAGCAACAGTGGATTTCGTTTTGTGAGTTACTTTTTTTTTTATCTCGTATTTTACGCTCGCTTCGCTCGTGCACAAACGTCACACGAGGTTAAAAACCATACTTTCCGGCACATGTATCGAAATGTACTATTGTCGCATTGAAAAATGCAGTGAAGTTGCTATAATTTATGTTACTACTTCACTGGATTCAGTGGAAGTTCTTTAAATTTTCATAGCACTAATATCTGAGATGAACATCCATCGTTGATTAAATCAACGATCAAAGGTATAGATTTTGTCTCGAGTAGACTATTTTGAAAAACAAAAAGTTAATATTAATTGCAAAATTTACATTTTCTTTTATAATTTGTTTGTTCTATTAAAGGATTATGAATCTGATAAATAAATAATTAATCGCGAGTCTTTATTCTTCCTGTATGCAATTAATTACTATTTTTTTTAAGTATCTATTATTATATATTAATATATATTGAGGTTTAAAATATATCCATACACTTCGATAACAAAGAAAGAATAAATTCCACCATGAATTATGAAAAAGAAAAGAAAGCTCGGAGAGGCGCGCTAACTCTATATTGACAGACTTGAACGCGGACCAAATATGAGGTTGCTTGAAAGCTCCGAGAATAACGGAGAAAGAACACACCTATAATGGTATACCCTGAGCATTTTCAAATCTCACGAAAGACCGGAACTCGCAAGGGTCGGGCAAACAGCCGCTTCTTATTAACGCAGGGCTCCATACAGTGGCCGTTCCTCTATTACTCCGTATATAGCATTGACGTCCAGCCACTCCACTTGACTTTTTGTGGAAATCGTCCGTCGGCTTTAAAGCTCTTCCACGTGCTTGCGTCGGTGTAGTAGTCATGTACACACGCACACGCACGCATTCGCATACATACATGCACATAAGTATACGTATATACATATATACATACGGTGTATAGCAAGAGCCGAGCCTCAAAGAAAAGATGGAAGGAAAAGGCCTGAATTTTTCAGACTTCCGAGTTATTCCGAGTTGTTTCGCTTTCGCGGGCGAGAAGCTTGTGCAAACATTCCGCAGCGAGCCCGGCCTGAGTCTCGCTCAATGGAGGGGAAGCGCGCCGGAGAATAACCCTCTGTATGCATGCCGCGCAGACTTGTATATACGTATATAGAAGGCCGAGAGAGCGAAAGAGAGAGGAAGGGAGAGAAAGAGTCGCCGAATGAATGGCTTGTTATACGAGAAGCCGAATGCATCGGAGAATGAACGGGAGCAAGAGGAAGGGTGAAAAAGTCGAGAGAAGAAAGAAAAGAGAGAGAGAGAGAGAGAGAGAGAGAGAGAGAGAGAGAGAGAGAGAGAGAGAGAGAGAGAGAGAGAGAGAGA
>JAWWEN010000048.1:5610845-5623414 GCA_035582955.1 Sycophila texana
GAAACTGTTACTAAAAAAATAATAATAGGCACCATAATTCTGGTAAAATTAACTATATTCCGGTTTACTAGGGTGTAGAGTTAAATTTACTTTTGACTTTTTTCTCAGTGTAATAAACCCGCATTGCAGTTGGATCAACGTTGATCTCTTTTACACTAACGAAGCGGTTGTTCTACCCGGAGCCGGTAGTAGCTGTTGATGAACACGCGGTGCCACTGCGTGTACGCGAGGAACAATATTGGCGCACTCTATAGTCCGGTAGCTTGTAAACTCGCTCATTCAGAACCACTACCGAACGAACATAGTGAGCGGGAGTATTACTTTTTTTTTTCTTTGAACGATGCCATTTTTAGTTCATTCGCGCGTTCTCAGACAGGTGTACGCGAAACAAACATTTTTCGAGTGTTCTCGTGGAAGCCTGCGAATGCAAGTAGAACACTCGTGTGTTTCGCGGGGAAGTTAATAGGAACGCAATTACGAAAATACTGCCTTCCGCATGGACGCGTTTACCTCTGTTGTTTAAATCTCTTGTCGCCGCATGAGTGTTTCTCACTACTTGTAGGTAGCCGTTTCCTCCGCGAAAGAGTGTAGGAATTTTTTAACTCTTTTACGATATTTTGAAAGCTCTGGGTGGCTATATTTAACTGATTTTTCAAAAGCTCTAATAATACGTTACTAACGAGCTTAAATTTTCGTCGTAAATTTGAGCTTTTCTGTTCTGCGAAAATTTGTAGTATTCGAGTATTTTGTAATTTCATTTTCGATTTGGAAATTGTATCTTCGTACTTGGTCAGTTTTAGTATAATCATTTATATAGAGCTAACCATACTTCATCATTTATGAAACGAGCTTTTATCAAATACACTGTAACAATTATTTATTTATTTAATAAATTCAACGGATCATAAAATCCTTAATAGTACAAAAATAGAAATTAAAATATAGTAAAAAACTAAAACTAAAATAAGCTTAAAATTAACTTAAAATTCTTGAATTGTCCAATAGGATAAATTGAAGTTATATTACTAGTTATATTGTTGATTATTGTTACTCAAGTAAATTTTCGCTTCTTACTAATTGTGCTGCTAAAATGGTAGTTCATTATTATTTATTGAAAACATAATTTCACAGAAATAAATCAAATGAAAACGGAAAGCTTGCATATTTGAATACTCCAATAAAGCAATATTAGTACAATCAATAAATTTAAAAAAATACTTCATTATATTCTATATTCTCAGATAATTATTCTGTTATACTTTACTTCAAGCATGCAAATTGCTTTCTTGTATAAATTTTCCAGTTTCGCACGAGAGCATCAACAAGCAATTACGTCATTGGATAGAAATCTACGAGGGTGTACGGAGTTTTCGAGTCTTTACAGGTTTAAAATGAATCCCCGCAAAGTTTACAGTAGGTTTTAGAACGACCTGTTGTTGGATCGCGTGCCTGGAGCCTCTCTAGCCGGACCAGCCTAACTGGCTGTACGTATTTATTGCCGGTAATTTGTAAAGTCGATCGCGCCCCGAAGAAATGTCGAGAGTCGGAAAAAAGCCGAGGAACAATTAGGTAAGGACAAAATTAAAAGAAAAAAAGACTTTCGGTTAGTTTTTCTAATATTATACTATTACTGTAGTTATGCTAGAGTCAGGAAAAAGTTTGCTGAGACTTCACGTCAGATATATATTTTTTTCAAATGTACTTGCAAAACTTGAGATAGTAATAGCTTTTTTTTCTTCAGTTTTTGCTGCATTATTCAAGAATTTAATAGATCCCTTCAAAAAGTGCAGAGTAAGTATCTCGAATCCGTGGACAATTTTAACTGGGTCAAACGTACATTTTAGTGTATTGAAATACTAAAGTTTTGATTGACTTCGAAAACGGTTCTAAATAGGATAGTTTATACTGCTAAGTGCTTTTTAAGCTGATTGAAAAAAATCTACACTGCTTACGCGAATAAAATTATGTTTATAAGTAAGCATATTCTTTTCTTAAGTATTTTCTAAATAAAAAATAAATATATATATATAAATGTAAAATTAAAAGTTCGAGTATAAAGTAAAACTAAGTATTATAAGTAAAATTAGTAGAAGGTAGAGGATGGGACGAGAATAAAAAAAAGTATAAATTCAAAGAGTCAAATAGTTTTATTTACAAACCACCTAGCTTATCGTGAACGCAGCGCTCAGCTCATCGTACAATATATATACGTATAGTTCATCTTTCATAATAATTATTAATTGTGAAAATCAGCAACGTTTCATATATTTATATCTTACTTCGCAATCATAAAAGTTTTCTTTTAGCGCATAATCAATCTATTAATTACAATAAGTCTATAAATGATAAATTCATACAATATTTATATAATAATAAATTCTTGCAATAATACAATAATGGCAATAATCAATAATGACGGTAATAACGATGGCAATAAGAGTCTATAGATAAAGAATGACAAAAGGATTTTTTATTTGCATCTTTTTTTTTTTTAACGCGCATGAACTAATGCATTTTCGTAGAATTATATCTGCCTGACACTAGCGACTTTTGAGTGATGTAATAATCATTTTGCCATTTTCTTTTTTTTTTTTCATTTTGTTTCCCTTATATAAGTAGTAAATTCTTGTAACAGGCGGCAGAACGTCGCTGGCGGCGGTCGCGGTGTTGTGCGCGCCTCACCGCTTCGGGACGTTTACCTTTAATCACAATAATAATGAGATGACGCGCTCGATCGATCGGTATCGGTGATGCATTAAAATGACAATCCGGTGGTTGTTGCGTTGCGTTCGTGCGGCGCTCGATACCGGTACAATGGACGCGCAACGGAAAAGCCAATGCAATAATAATTGCTCGCGCAAATCGGAAAATCGGAAAATCGGAAAATCGGAGTGCTATATATAGATAATGTCGGAATAATCGGCAAAACCGGAATAGCACTTGCAGCTTCTTCGTATTTATTAATGCGTGTGAGGTTGGCCGCGCCTCCTCACCTCATCCTATATATATATATCTTACTCTGTCATTCGCTGTGTGTGAGTACAATGCATCGCTATATGAGTGAACGTGTAAAAAAGTTCGAATGGTTATTCATCACATTTTAAATCAGTTCATACTTGCAGTTATTATACTTTTGAATAAATCGATGAAAAATCCATTTATAATCTTGTTTTAATTAATTTATTTTTTCTGCAGGTTGTATTAACTGAATGTACAGTAAAAATGGTATAGTAATTGAATATTCGAATATTGTTTATGAGATTCATTGTGTTAATTATGCAATGAATAACCCGTCGAATGAAGATATACGATAAGTATAGCTACGTTGACTGCGCGTGTCTGAATGTTTATTTGTTTTTGAAGTGGGAAGTTGGTATATGACGGCCTTGAAAAAGGGAGTAGCTTGAAAATTCAGGGAGGATATGGCCACCCGCAGCATGAGCTTTGTGAAGAGGGTCGAAGAGACTTCTCGGATAAGATTGGCTTCAGCGATTTTGGTGCATCGATTGTCGCTGAACTTTTCGTACCCGACAGGAGATAGCCGTCGCTGCTGCTTTCTATACTGTTTTGAATGAACGACGATGTGCTTTTTTTGCGACTATTGGAACACGATTTACTTCACTGTATATTATACCTTCTTTTTTTTTATCTCACTCGAATTTTATCAGAACGAAGCACGTTGAAGTACCTTTGAAATGTAAAAAATGAAAGAACTCCGCTACATTGCTTGTTTTTTTTTTCTTTTCGTTATCATTATTTCTTATAATCATGTTTGCAATATGTTGCGTACAATAATACTGGTAGATTATCGACAGAATTAATTATACAGAAAGTCGAGAAGGACAATATTTCAATGTTACATCGAGGATTTTTTTTTCGGATGTCTTTTGATTAATAGCTTCATCGGGGACGAAATAAAAAGGGTAATAATACAATTATAATATAAATTTATGTTTATTTCAAACATTATGCTGATGATAATCATTCGCTTTCAAAGTGACAGTGGATCGTTCGAGGCAAAAGTGTTTCCGCGCAACTTCCAGCGTCGAGAGTTACAGTTTTACTGGCTGGAGCTTAATGAAAAATCGTTACAAGTGACGTCGAAGTTACGCCGACTGATCGGAAGTACTACTTATATACAATGCAGCTTCTTTCCGGTTCATTTAGTGCGGCTTATATAAAATCCGACTGTGCCAAAACAATTACGGCGGCCATCTCCAGCCTTGCCCCTCTCACCCCCTCCCTCCTGAATCAACTACACTCGTCGCTTTACCCTTTAAGGTATACACGAAAAAAAAATGTTACGTTAAAAATTATAATAGTCTTTATTAAAGTAAGGAGAAACTCAAAAAATAATAAATTGGTTTAATTACTAGCAAATTTTGCTATTAAATATAGTCAAATTTAATTTAAATATTTTAGAATTTGCTAGCCACTGTAGTATTTTTTTTTTTTATTTTGCAGGTTTTTATTTGTTTTAGTAAATACTATAGTTATTTTTAATGTAACATTTTTCTGCGTGTAAGAAAATTATGACTGCGGTTAACGTGAAGATGTGATAGAGGGAGGAATGCACAAGTAATTTTTTCCACTGGGATAATTGTCTTGTAACTGACAGACCCATTTTCTTATGTAAGAAGTATACACGGCTCAAATAAATTCGCAAGATTTTATTTTCTCTTACGTTTCTCATAAAATGAACATATTCATATATTATAACAAAAAAATATGTAATAATTTTTAAAAAAGAATTTAAAGTCATGACTAATATAAGAAAAAAGGTAAAAATTAAAAAAAAAAACTATCACATCAATTTATACGTCAATATAGTGAAACATTTCTCGGTCTTCTTTAATCAGCAAACAAATCTTTCACATTACTTTGTAAAACAACTATGCCAAACGGAATAAATAAACGTTACCTTTTTGTGAACCGTGTATTTTTTATAAAGATTTCCCGAGCTTGCTTCGATCGTGCCATCCTTGAGAACCTTCCCCTTATACTTCCGCTTCAAAAGTACCTCTACGTGGGCTAGCTTATACGTTTCGCGGCTGAGAGAACTACTCGTGAGCAATCGCTTCGTCGGCATACTCACTCCATCCGCGGATATGCATAACACTTTTTCCTCGTCTCCTCCCGCGCCTTACTTTTTTAATACCCTCGTTGGATCTCTCACTTTCGTGTCTCCCGCTCTTTATACTTTCTCACTATAACTTACGCCTTACTTATACACGTTATATACTGTAAAATTCGCTGTGAAGGAACGGAACAATATACGGTTTCTTTGGTCTGTGAGCGAGTCCGCGCTCGTTCACTCGTTTCCTCGTGCTTTTTCAGCGTCTTACGTGCGATCGTAGTTGGCTGATTTAGAGAACAAGGGGGAAAAAAATAGAAAAAGAAGAATAAAAAAATAACGAAATGAGCTGGAAAAGGCAGGGTACGAGGGGCGAACGACAAGAATTGCCTCAACGATTTTTCCCTGGCGAAACCGCCCCTCGTTAAAAGGCGCAACGCGGAAGGGATATGAGCCCACCTATTTTTCGGGGAACCCGATCGTGCCTTCCTCAATTCAGGAGGAACGTCTTGCTGCGCTATGATATTACACGCGAGGCGCAGCTGCGCTCTCTTAAGTGGGTTACATACTTTCTCAAGTATGCAGATACATTATATATGTAGGTGTGCGAAACGCGATATCGACAGATGAAAAGGCAGTAAATTACTCGAATCGGCATTCTCAATCGTGTGCGAGGAGAGCGTACATGTTAGTTTTCTTCGCCGGAACCAGAAATGTCTTTTTTTTTCATTTTTCTTTTCTTTTTTTTTCTTTTTTGACACATTCGAGCGCGTACACATCTCCGGGACTTGCGCTGATTTAATTCGACGCTTGTCATATTAAACTCGTATGTGTGCAAAGTTCGCGCGTTGCTCCGCGTCAGCCGTCACGGAAATCCCGAATTTATCGCGACGCGTCGATTACGAAGTTTTGAAAGCTACAAAGCTCCGAGGGAAGTCTTTTGAATTTTCACGATTCATTTGTCCTCCGCTCGGCGACACGTTCGCGCGTGTGTCAATACGCGGCTGTAAATGAAGCAAAGTAATTTTCACGGTGTGCCGATCAAAGGGTAGTAAGAAGAGGAGAGTAGGGGAAGGGGGAGGGGATGAGCCTGGCAATTATTGCCGCGTAGATTCGCACAAACGCGGCCCCTTTTCGCTCAGCGGCATGTAGAGCGTGAACGGAAAAGTCGGAATTCGAGAAGAAAGACAGTGGGGTTGGCGGAAAAGTTTCCGAGAAAAGGAAAGCGAGAAAACGGAGCAGCTTGCCGTTCCGGGGCTCTCTTTATTCAGTGAGCTCTGCGGGTCGCGCGCAGACTCGAGGAGGGAAAAAAAGGCGTGAACTCCTGAAAGCAATTAATGAGCTTCCTCGACACCTTAAAACATATTTTTTTTTATTCATCTCGCCCTCTTTTTTCCCCTTTTTTCCCTCTCTCTCTGTCGCGGGTGTGTTTATACGCTTGTATCGATTTTTAACTAATTGACTCGTTGCGAAAGTGTACAGCCGAAAAAATGGCAATGTTGTTCGGAGAAGATCGTATTGGATCGAAAAAAACAAGGGAAAATTGAAATTTTAGCGCACTTTAATTACTCGGACGTTATTGATGTTTTTTTGGGGCACATTCGAAACGAATCAATTAACGGGTGTACTGTATCGATCTAAATGACTCATCCCCTTTGTTAGTTCGAACGTTTAATTATTATTTTTTTTTTATAGATTAATGCGTGTGTTACGTGTAATTGAGGAACTACGAAAATTACTCGATTTTTTTATTTATTTTGATTTTTTTTTTGTTCATACATAAGATTGTAAATAACGAAAATTCGATGGAAAATCTTTCTCTCTTTTTCTTTTTTTTTTAATTGCAAGGAACGCATACGGCACAGGAATGGCAATTTAGAGGTTTGAAAGGAATAAGGTGGACAGAGAGGCTTTGAAACAGGAGAGGGAGAATTGTTTGTAAGAGGGTCCAGTGCGCGGTCGCACTTTATTTTATCAAATACAAAAAGCACGTAGTAACGCTCCTCAAGTGCGGAAATTCTATGCTACTTTTATATAATTCGATGAATCTAAAATAGATGAATAATTCATGTGAATGTTTCAGGAGTGTGTGTTTGTTTCGTATGACATATTTTTTTTTTTAATTTTTTTTTCTTTATTATTTTACGTGCACCTCGTTCTGTGATAATAATTCTGCTTTTAATAATCTGCAAGCTAAAGGTCTCCAATCGCGTGAATGTGGTGACCCACGAACGATTACTTTTCTTTTAAAGTCTGTCAAACTTATATAATTAACTTTGTTTATTTTTTTATTTACTTCTTTTACTTTGCTTTACTGCGTGTGTGTATTTTTTATTCTCTTTTACTTCATAATTTTACAAGATATAACATTGGTTTTATTACATCTGCATAAACTACGTTTCTTTCGAAGGTATTTTTTTTTTTGTTCTCTTATGCACGTGCTAAATACTTCTTTATAGCTTTTTTTTATTTTTCTTATTTAAGTTTGTATCTTTTGTTTTTTTCATATTTTTTTGTTATTTAAAGTTACACATTGTAAAGGAAAAACGTCGATATACATAAACTAGTGAAAACTTTAACATGAACTCTTAAACTCGTAAAAAAATCTACATAATTTACAAGTACTGTAAAAAAGGCGTTCCAGAAGGTCCATTCAAATTGACGCGTGTGTCGTCGCTGGGCACGTTGCATTATTACAGTTCGCGTGCGCTCTCGTTGTCGTTTTAAAGGAAACGGAATAATTAAGTGCGGGTGGGGGTTAAATGTTAATTTGTAAATTTGAGTGAACCTTCGGAGAATGGAATACAATATTTTTTTTTTTTTATTTCATTATTATTAGAAGTAGAGAACGTCTTTTTCCTTGTTATTATATTTTATCCTCGTTACTCTAATAATAACCCTTTCACTCGTCGGTATAATTTAATTTCTTTTTCTCCCGCAGAGAAGCTCCTATTAGTGGTCAGTAAACGCCGAGCAGTTTCGCGCGCGCGCGGCCCCAACTGCTCCCCGATTCGGTGCTGAGGTACTAGTAAATTCAAGTGAGGGTACGCGTGTCCCGTGTAAATCGTGTATACCGTGTGTGTATATGTGTGCTTTCACTTTATACGTATCCGGTGCGCTTGAATCTGTGTATTGTGTAGTTTATGCGTTTTAGTCCAGGCAGTGGGTGACTTCCGTCGAGGAATAATTATATACGAAACAGTTTTTAAAAAATTCGTTGGCCGTTCAATTTCAACGTCGATATAGATATCATTTATTATTAATATTATTACAGCTTCTCAAAAATTCTAGAATGTCGCTTCTTTTGCCATCTTCGTATACGACCATCCGCGAACGGCGGTACGGTCATCTTTTATTATACACCATAATAAATTTTTTTTTATACATTCAACAATTATTTACATAATCAAGTAACTCGCAATAATAAACTTGCATATACATAAATGAACGAATATATATATATATATATATTAACCAACGCATCGTTTTTTAACGCCTCCGAAAGATTCAAACTCATATATGTATATATACTTTCTTATGCCATAGATTGAACATTCTAGAATTGTCAAGACATTTGACATACAAATGATTTAACAATGAACCTCAAATGGAATTGTGCCAAACGGATCGATCCGATTTCAGTCGACTTTTTTTTTTCTTTAATATTTACATAATATTTCCGCTGATCGCATGCCTGGACCGTGTATAAATAAGCGAGCGAGCGACGTGCGAGCGGAGCTTTCGGCGATGGTCAATCGTTACTGATGGGATTAAATAAAAAGTAAAAAAAAATATGACCGAGGCTTGGATATCTTCAAGGAGGTGGTGGGGGTTAAATGATTCGTTACATTGCCGCGCGCCCCACACATACACCTTACATCGTCTAGCCTATATGTACACGTGGGCGTAGGGCGCGCTAATAGTGCGCACGTCAGGCCTGGGCCGCTTCGCGTGGAGTATAAAAGGACAGAGGTACATCTGAGATACGTATATATCGAGTCACTGGATATGTCTGCCGCGGAGTGTATCGCCTCCGCCCGGAAATAGCTCCGAAGGAGAGCCGCCGAGCCGCGCGTCTTGAGGTATATACAGAGGGGAAGGAGGAGGTCGAGTCCCCTCCAGCCTGCCTCTGTGCGTCCGCTCTACATTTCAGATTTGGGAGGAAATTTGAAGAATTTTCGATTTCCTTTTGCTAGCCTATAGGCCTCTCTCTCCCCCTTCTTTCTCTTTCGCTTTGCGCGCCCTCGGCCTCCTCCCCGGGGCGGCCCATTTTCAGCAATGCTTTTGTCTTCAGCCGCGGGCGATGCATTCACGAAGTTTTCCTGCATTTCGGACCCTTTCTCTTTATAATGTATTGGGTTATCTTCGAGCGTTAAGTTATTTTCGAGTGACTGTAAAGCTCCTCGTAAAGATTGCTAATTGGATAAGCAAAATCAATCGCGAGTTTTACCGGGAAATGTTTTTTTTTTAAATGAATCTTGAATGGCCAGTAAAGCTTTGTGATTTGTACGCGAAAAGCTCTGTAAAAATTTGGAGAATGTTCAAGCTTTTCCTGAAAAATTACGGAGCTTTTCTTGCAAAAATTACAAAGCTCCAAGACGTTCGTGATTCACGAAAAAATTAAAGTGGTTTACCCATAAAAATATTTCCAGAGCTTGCAAACCATTCCACGATTAGGTCACTAATTTATTAGTGACCTAATACTCACTCTTTCTCTAAGTGAAATTCACTGAATGAAGTTTATAGTTTTACAAGGAGCTTTACCGTAATTTCCTATAGAAATTCTCTCAGAACATTAGGCATAAACAAAAGTTCTCCAGTTTCCTTAATATCCGGATGTACATCGAGCTTTTGCATATACAATAAATTGCAAAAGAGCATTTCAAGGGTTGTTTCGAGATATATTCGTAGTCGCTCCACAATTCGAGATTTTATCGCGCACTAAAAATAATTCCGGGCGCGCACTTAAAGCTGTAACTGTTCGTTAAATTTCGCCAATTAAAGGAGCGATCGAGGCTTCGCCGAGGCGATAACTCACCGTAGTAGCGTTTACGCGCGTCCTTGAAACTTCGAGAGCGTCAATTTCACCGTGGAGCTTGCGCGGGAATAAATTGCGTTTAATTAAAAATTGCACGGGTCGAAGGAGAGAGGAGTAGGAGACTCGAAAAAAGCTCGAGGAAGGGTGGCGGCGGAGGGGAAGGGTCACGGGTGCAATATCCCAGGGATGATTCAGTCGGCAGCACCGGTAAAGCCCCTGACCGCG
Organism: Sycophila texana; assembly: GCA_035582955.1. NCBI lineage: Eukaryota > Metazoa > Arthropoda > Insecta > Hymenoptera > Eurytomidae > Sycophila > Sycophila texana. Next base: position 5,621,183 of record JAWWEN010000048.1, read on the forward strand.
GAAAAGCTCCGTGACCCCGGGGGGCGAGCAACAAGCGTTCGAGGGGGATCGGCTTAGACCCAGCCCCGTCGTCTCTCTCTCGCACTCGCTCGTCCTTAAAAAAGGTGAAAAACACGCGCACGTGGCAAATCGTCGTCCCACCGTACGTGCGGATTTTTCCAGGAAACTTTTCCGCCGCCGCTGATGCGCTTTATTCTTCCTTTTGCCGCAAGCTCGCGACTCCCGCGCATGCCGGAATAACTTTGACTGTTTGCGCTTGACGTTAATCCGAAGAATCTCAAAGCGAGGCTGAAGTGCCGAGCCAATTGATTCGAACTAAATTTCCGCCACTTAATGACCCGAGTAATTGAGAAAATAGTTGCGTTACAATTGCCGATCCGTCATTTTCGCTGAAAATCTGCGTATAAAACAGAATCCCTTTGCTCTCTCGTGCAATCACAGACTCGAGTACATTCCATTCGAACTATAAACAAACTGAAATAGAATTCCAAATTTTCCGCGCTTTTACGCGATGCATTATGTTCATCAACACATACACAAAGCACAATAAAAACAAAGCGACCTGATTTAAATTTCGGAGCTCACTTAACAAGCGTATAACACGAGTCCACGAAGACGCAAGCAGAGTGTTTAGGCGGAGCAGGAGGGAGGCGAAGGACGTGACGGCACTCGCGACGCGATAAAATGCAGGGGGGAGAGAGAGAGAGCGAGAGAGAGAGAGAGAGAGTGTCAGTGTGTACACACGCCCGCCTCGTTACGACCGCGCCGACTCCAATTGGGCCATTATGTATTCCGAGTGATATGAATGCGTTTACGCGCAGGCGCGCCTGTTCTATTGCGCTCGCCGCCGCGTGACAACGCGTCAGGGACCGGCTCGACCTGAAAAGGCCGAGGGGTTTGAAAAAAAAAAAAGAAGAGAGAATCTTCCTCCACCCCGCGAGTCATTTTTATCCCGTTCCTGTCTCGGATAGGAACGAGGGGCCGCTGCTGATTGGTCCCGAAGATATAATACGAGAGCCGCAAGTGATATGAAAAAAAGGAGTCACCGTACCGTGTGCACGGGTCTGTATTTTCGCCTTTTATCTGTGTAGGACTGTCTCTGCGTAAATTCGTAAATGTGTTTGTATGTGTGTGTATTTACCCGCCAAAAAAAAAAAAAAATTTGGTAATTTTAAGTAAATATTTACTTGAATAGTACTTGTTATAAATATATTTCTTTAAAACAAAATGGATTTATTAGTTTCAAAATAAACGTAGTAGTTTAAAAAAAAAAATCACTTGATTCAAAGAAATATTTAACAAGTACTATTGAAACAACTATTTACTTAAAATTACCAAATTTATCTCTCAGTGTGTGTATGTGTGTGTATATGCGTTTCGTCGTCTTTGAGTGGCTCCCGATTTGATATTTTATTGTCAGGGGTGGGCGCCGCCGCATCGACTATCGAACTACCCCGAACTGCAGGCTTTTGCGAGTGCGCGGGCGCACGTCGGCCATTAAGCAAATTAATAGCGGCGCTGCATGGAGTCGAGACGAGCTGGAAAGACGGCCGCCGCCTCGCCGCGCGATAATGAGGAATTATCTCGTCGGTGCAGGGGATGCCGACCGACGGCGATATCTGCCACCCCAGCCGGACCCCCCCGCTCCTACCCCTACTGACGGCAGCGCAGAGATAATCGATTCTCCCGTGCCTCTCCTGCAGTCGGCTTTTGCTCCCTCACTTTCTCTCTCTCTCTCCCCTTCTCGCCTCAAGACTCGCGGAATACTCGAAATTCTTAGCGGGGGGATTGTACTTTTGTTAAGTGGATTTTTACCCTCTTCATTCGAGATTATATACTTCAATCTTCGGAGTTTTAAGTCGCGGATTAACTCGCGTCAAATATCCTCCGTCTTATTCATCGATTTGTCTTCTGAAGCTACTGGTCTTTGCGTCAACAAGTTTACAGCGCCGAGAAGCTTTCATTGGTTATTCGCGAGAATTTGAAGGGCTCGTACTTTCTAAAGGTTATCCAGTGTCTCCAGCGTCTTTTCGCGGACGCACACGATTCTCGCTCGCTGATCGGCCCCGCTTCTATATCTATACGTGTATACATATCTACATGTTCATATACGTAGATACGTGTATATACAGATATATTTATATATAGACGTATACATATGTGGGATTCTACGGAAATAGACAAACAACTGGGGTATTAAAAATAAAAAAAAAAATTTTGAAAGCACACCTA
>JAWWEN010000048.1:5638862-5649014 GCA_035582955.1 Sycophila texana
AAATACGTGTCGATTATTTTTCAATATTCTATCAGACGGATATAATGGAATTTTTCACTATTCTTCCCAATTACTTTGAGATGATACCTACGAAAAACTTGGGTATTTCGATACTGGGCCGAGAGGCTGAAGGAGTTGACTTGATGTTGAATACGATGTGGTAGGTTTTCGCGTTTTTCGTCATTGTCTCCCTTAGCAAACGCGGTATCGTGTTTTTTCTCACTTTTCGCATTATGGGGGTAATTCGATTTTCTTTCAGCGGTGAAAGGATGGTGGCTTTTTTCACCCTTTTGTGAGGCAAATAATAAATCTGTTGATAAAGCTCTGGCGATCTCGGCAGCGATTAAACGAGTAGATCATGAGATCCTTACAATAATGGTTACACATTTATTTACGGGGAGCAGAGGTATATATATCCACATAAATACACCACATAAATTACAGCCCAATTGTACGAACGAAGCTGCGGAAAGGAAGTATTCGTTTTCGCGAATAATTCGTTAGCTCGCTTTAAAAGTATTTTTCTAACGAAATTCGCCATCGGAGATTTTCCGGTGAAATTTCAAAAAGAGAAATGGGAAGGATCGATAAAATAATGAATTTAATTTAGAAAATGTTCTCTTTTCCCGCGCATGGAAAAAGGTACTTGCCCTGCGATGGAACTTATAAAGATTTTTATTTACCGAAGCTCTCCGACTTGGAATAGTATTTCGGAGTGTTTATGGGCGGTTTATACACATCATCAAAAATTTTGTTCTTTTTTCGTAGTTTCCAGGGGCTTTAAATTTCTCTCTCGCGGTTAAATTAGAACTGGCTGAAAAAATATTATGGTTAAAAGTGTACATGTGCTCCCAGATTCATAGTATTGCGCGTGTACACAAAGCACTTTTAGTGGATTGTATTTCGGTATACAAAAGCTATGAATATCGTCTACGAATCAAACTACGTTGCGGGCAGCTTTTGATTGATCTGCTTTCCTGGCTTACTACTTTTTCTATAAAATTCAAAATTTTAACGCATTACAATCATTACTTGGTTAAAATTTCAAATTTGAAATTGCGTTATAATGCAAGATGCTTAAATTAAAAAATTATAATAATAAAATAATAACGGTCGAATAATTGGGTCAATAATATTATTTTGACAGCGAAATATCTAACTTTATTTAATAAATTCTCTCAGATATCATTGTTTAACTTAGTACGATAAAATGTTTGAATTTATTCTCTTTGCGATGAATTGGAAAGAATTGATGCATATAATAGAATAGCCACAGATAAAATTTAATAATATTCGTTGTAAAAAAAAATTGATGGAAGCAGATGATAATAAAGTCTGTTCAACGAGAGGACATTCTGCTTTACAACTTGTAGAAGTAGCTGCTGAACGTACTTTTGCAAACACGATCAAGTCATCTCAAGAGTGTAACTAGAATTTAAGCTGCAGTATAACTTCAATTTTTGAGAATTCTTTTGATTTATCACACATCATTCTAAAATCCGTGAAGATCTTAACTGAAATCGTTCAAACTGAATTTAAATTACAAATTAACACGATACTATAATTTCACGTCTTAAACTATCAAAATCATTTTGTCGTGTACCACATGCTTATTATTATTGTCTCTAATAGATATATAGTAATATATGATATTAGTAATTATTATATTCTACTATAAAGGAACGTGTCTGCGAATATCACATATACAGTCTATTTCGCCTGATAGGTATACGTATAGATAAATATGTGCGTTAATTATTAATTTAAATGCTTGATAAATATTATCATCAAATAATTAAGTAACCAAGCGAATGTTTGAATTGGCTCTGGGAGGGGAAAAAAATTAATACCGTAGGAAAGAATTTTGTTTGGCTGCCTGTTTGATTCGACGTTCGGATCAATATCCCCACGATGTTTTATGTATTTCGCTCTCATTTCGTATTTTCGTGTATTCACAACAATAATAATAGCACCACAGCGAACCCGGAAAAATGTGTCTCCTCTGTCCGTCGCTCCGGTCGATCGGAAACATCCCAATATCGCTTCTTTCCACGCACAGTTAGCTTCGGCGTTGTAGCATATCCCCCACATCTGAGTTGAGTTGCCAGAGAGTCCCGAATAAGAAGTGGCTACACTGATTTTTTTTTTTTTACTCTGCAGAAGAATCCAACGCGCTTTACACGCTTCAATTTTGTTTTATCTATCTGCAAGTTTTATTATTTATTAAATTTTAGAATAATTAGAAAATTCACCTGATAATTATTTATGTAGTTACTTCTTTAATTATTTTTTAATTAACTGTCATCTTCTACTATTTCTTCTTTTTGTTCTTGCTTCTCTTCATCTTATTCTTTACAATAAAAAACTATTCTATTCTTCTTCTTTTTCTAATAATATAATGGATTAATCGTAGATTTTTAATTTGACTCGTCACTTATTCACGTTATATTTGACGTTTTTGATCGTTTAAATTGCACCTGCTCACTGCATTGGTGTCTTTATTTCACATTTCTTCAACAGCTCTAAATATTTATTTTCCTTTTCTTTTTTATATAACGCCTCTAATTTAAGTACAAATTGTTCCATGAATTGGAAATTCCCATCATCCTGCCAATCTGTTGGAATAAGAAGCTAAAAAGCTGCAAATTGGCTATATAAGACATCGATTACGAGACTCGCAATATAGAAATTGAACACGACGCGATTTTATGTACGGCCAGGCACACATAAGACGACTTAAGTGAAGGGACTTTATTGAAGGCGCGCGTAACCAACCCGACCAGTATAAAGTTATCGTCGAGACGCGTGGCACAGCGAAAACGCCGCGCGTAGCATCAGCGCATACCGCGTGTCCCGGCAGAAAGTAAAGTTGAGATAAAAGACTTTTAGTTCCCGGGCAAATTTAACTTTTCAAACGATAAGAAATTTGTACGGCACCGCGGGAATCCCTATTTCTCAAGCTGCACTCCGGCGACTCCTTTTTTCCTTCACCCCCGCTTCGCCTCTAAATTATTAACTCGCTCGGCGGCGTCTAAACTTTTTGAATCACTTTTATGGTGAAAGAGTTTTTTCAAAGGCTTCTTAAACGGCTCTCCAGATGGAGACATCGACGTTCGCTCGCCCTTAAACAAAGCGATATCTGACGCTTTTATCTTCGATAGACTTACGCGTTTGTTTACCGCGGCCACCAGCCCCGAGTGCCAATAGTGTTTATCCGCTCGTTCGCGCACTCGCAATTCCCGTGTGCGCCGAAATTTCGATGCTAAAATTTTACGCGACGAAGTTTCCCTCGCCCTGCAACTTTCGCGAGATTCGCTCGGGAGAAAGAAAACGTAAAGCGCAAATGCGGCGCGAGCAGAAATGATCGAATCGACAGTTAAAACCAAAGTTTCGACGATATATTTCAGCGTTAGAGCTGTACACGCTCTTGCCCGGCGGTAATAGACGAACATTAAAAAGAAAAAAAAATAGAGAAGAAAAAGGAAAGAATTATCGCAAAGTTCCATTATATTAAGAGTAAGAAGTCGAGACTTTCTCGACACATATAACCGATAGATCTTAGCGTTGGAATCTCGATTTCACTCGCGTCACGCCACTGAAATTCCTCCCGAAACTTCGATCGTATATAAGTGTGCAGGTAAGTTCGACTGGGGAGGTGGGCTTCTGGGAAGCGCGGTCGCAATGGATTTCTTTTCCGTGAAGTTTGCGGCGAAAACGCTTCACTTTGCAGCGACGTACAAAGCGCGCGCCATTCGCTGTGCAAGTGTCTTATCGATTCGGCTTGCAAATTTTAAAGCGATTTACACAGGAGCTGCGAGTCGATTTTATCATTCTTTATACGAGAAATTAAAGCACCCTAGTGGATATGGAGTTCTTCTGAATTCATGTTTATAATCGTTCAGTTGAGATACTTGACAATAAAAATTTATAAATTGCACTACCCATTAAAAGATTCTAACGATGGATGGAAGACAAAAATTTATGTTAAAATATTGCAGTCATAAATATTAGAAAGCAAAGATTTTCTTATAAATTTGTTTAAAAGCACTTCCGTAATGTTAAAATTGGAAGTAAAACTCTTGTTTGTTGTAGCAGCCGTAAAATTATTCTTTACATGAAACGTATTTTCAATCCAACTTGTCTATTTGGGAGATTGATATACGCTTTCTCGTCTGTCAAGAAGAAAATCGAAAGAACTTTGCCGTATTCCGCATTTCAGAACTTTTGCAGAAATTTTCTTTGAAATATACTGCAGTTTATTGTTTATCGTTATTAATATTATTTCTATTACTATTACTATTATTATTATTATTATTATTATTATTATTATTATTATTATTATTATTATTACTATTATTATTATTATTATTATTACTATTATTATCAATTTACGTGACTTAAGTATCTGACAAATAAATGCTAACAACAAGTTATCCCGAGGCAGCTCCAAGCAAATAGACCGTAAATAGGCGAAAAAAATATGAAAAGCAAAAAAGAAAGAGCAAATAAAAATCACGTACGTTACTCTGTTAAAGCTACGCGAACGTAGAAATAAGCGAATAGCACGAATTAAAATAACGACAGGCGAATGTTTGTGCAAAGCGGCTAATTGGCACCGCAAATAAATTGCAGACGCGCACAATGGAGTGGAGCACTTAAAAAGAAACTCGATTAAATACTCAACAATGACGAGGTAGCAGTTCGTGAAAGGCTCTCGATTCGCGGCTTGTAACACGAGCTCCGCCGCGCCGGGCGCGAACAGCCGTGAGACAGTCCATTATAGGTGCCGCGTCGTTTTCGAAGCGTCGTCACGAATCATTATCTCTCCTATATTGGCTCAGCTGTCACCGGCAGCCCGCTTAACACAGTTTATCGATCAAAAAGAATTATGATAATAGCTCCGGAGCGCGCGATGCGCCATCGGCTCTCCCCTTTCTCCGCGCTCTACGCACACACCCACGCACGAAGCAAATTCGCACACACACACGAACACAAACACACGTACATGAACGTATACACAAACACACGTAGTCATGTATAAACGCACGTACATGAACATACATACAAACACACGTAGTCACGTGCAAAAACACTCACACGAACATGCATACATACACGCGTAAATACGCACGCATACACGCACAAATGCGCGTTCACGCACAGAGACACATATATGTGAGATTCAGTCGACTGTGCCGGTGATATCGCGACGAAAGTGCAGCCTGCCCAGTCATAAATTCTGCGAACATTGTGTGACGATCGCGCGGGGAGAGACGGATGAGCCGAACCCGCCAAAGTTGAAAGCCGACTATACACGACGGGAAGAATTAGTTTACCAGCGGAGGTGAAATTCGTTAATTACGGCCAAGTAAGGGCTGTGTTACTCGAGCGCGTGGTGCCTTTATATCTCGAACCTCCTTTTGTTGAATCTTTAAGCGGAGTAGCGACGTTCCTCGAATAAACGTCGCTTAAAATAACCGCGGGACAAGCGACAATTTCGCCCCGTGTATACACATCCATAAAGTACACATATATATACACCCTCGCGCTCTCGCAGCCTCATTAAAAAGTCAACGAGGAGAATGAAAGTTTGCCTGCTCGCTCGCGGAGGGTCTGCGCGCGATACACAGTCTAAGATTTTTGACGTCACGGCGATCGGAGAAAATCGAAGCGCCGCCCAAAAGCCACCCCTATATGACACACGCGGATAAAATCCAGCGGATGCCGGGCGACGGTAAGGGAGCGAAGGCGGCGATCGATCGACGGCCAGGGAGAGGCTGACGCACACAAGAGCCGCCGCAGCATCCGTCGGCAAAAGCCCCTTTCGTGTACCGACCCCCGGCGGCGCTGGACCGACGCCGCAGCCTCCGCCAGCGGGCGGACTGTCCAGAGGCAGCCACGCGAGACGCAGGCGCGTCGCTGGAGCCTGGCTTCCGCTGCCCCTCTCTCTCCGGGGGCTTCGGGGAGCGTCGGCGTCGCGCGCGACCGGTGCTGTGCCAGAGCGCGCGCGCGCCGCCCAGCAGAGCGGAATCGTCGACGACGAGCTGGAGGAGGCCGTCCGCCGCGTTCCGGACGGGGAGCCAGCAGCCAGCGCCTGAGCAGGAGAGGAGCAGCGCCGCGGCATGGCCAGCCCGGGCTGCCGGCGGCCCAGCTAGCCTAGTGGCGGCGGCGAGGATCCCCCCGAGGGGATCGATAGGCGGCCGCTCGGCCACGGCGCCGCAGGGGGTGCGGCCGGCCCCATGCCCGGGGGGCCCGCGCCGGCCAGCATGCGGCCCGCCGAGCTCCAGATGGACCCGCGCAGCCTGCCCGGCGCCCCGTACCAGCTGCAGCACGGGGGTGGCGCTGCGACTCCCGGAGCGCTCGGGGCCAAGCACGGCGCCCCGATGCATCTCACGCAGGTCAGTGATACCCGCGAGGCCGAGCCGAGGGGGGCGGACGCCCATATATACACATAACCCACTTTTCCATTCATGCGCGTCCCAGCCTCGGCGGAGCCGATGTTGCTGCTTGATGTTGCTCTCGAGGATGCGCGTCGGTAGAGTCTCGGTTGTTCGGTGTCTTTCGAGGATTTATCCTCTTTTTTTTTTTTTTCTTTGGACGGCTCCTGCGGATTTTGAGTCGAACGGGATTGATCCGGGTAAACACGCATCCTTGTTGTTGGGGCTCGGCGCCGCGCGCATGTATAGTCCCGAGCGAACGCATCCTGGCTCGGGAGTCCTTTTAAGGCTGACCTGATTATGGGATATTTAGGCTGACGCGAAATGTAATGCAGACCTGCGCGTTCCCGCGGCTCTTTGCTTTCAGCGGGTTCAGGGGTATAATGCGCGGGCTTTAATTAAGCATCCCCTGCGTGTCTGACTTCTCTTGTTTTAACGTCCGATCCTCGCCGAGAGATGGAATTAATCGCGCTAATCTTCCGATGTGCGCCTGTTATTAAAAATTCGTTCAATTAGTGGGGTTCCATTCTTCTGACTTGACGGGGAAAAGGCGGAAAAATGAGGCGGTTGTTTGCGCTTGTGTAAATTAGAGTTAATGGGAGCGGAAAATAGTTTTGAAAAGGCAATGGCAATAAGTGGAACTTAATTATTTTTATAGGAATGTAAAAAAGAACGTGTATTTTATTGATGATGGTTATACATTGAACTTGAAATAATTATATTGTGTATCGAGTTTCTTTTCAACTGCGCGAGATGCATGGCTATTATATTCTGTCGTAAACAGAAACTTTTACACGTTTCACTGATTACAGCTTCTATACACTACAAGATATACTGATTATTTGACGTCGTATCTCTTGTTTGTGTTTTTTTTTTTTTTATTTAATTTTTAAACCTTTTTTTGAACGATTCCAATTTTAGCTATTATTAATCTATTACGTATTATTAAAATAATTTAAAAAATTTGATTTTACTATTTAATTACTGTTGCAATTTTCAATTATTTCCTTTAATAAATACCGCGTGCTTTTCCAAAATTGGTCTTGTAGATGGAAGTAGAACTGTTCCTTTCACTGAATTCTCGCTACATTGCACTTGTAAATAATCCGAGTAAGCGCATTTCATCAGTAGTAAAAGTCAATTACCGCAGTTGTGTTAGTGAATTCCTTGGGCATTTGAATTTTCTCCGGAGATTCTGGGCTCCCGGTATAAAGGAAATATTTATATTTTAATTTTTTGTTGTTTCAAAGAGAGGGGCTGGTTGTGCTTTAATGAAATTTCTCTTGGAATAAATGCATTTTGCATAAAAACCAAGTGAAGTATATTCAATTGGAAAGCAGAGCGAAGTATTTTGAAAACAGATACATTATATTTACGCACACGTGTTTGTGAGGTGCAACTACTCTAAAAAAAAAAAATGTTTTTTTCTCGCATAATCTCGCGGTTTGCATTTCGTTCAAAAGCTACTTGCGGAAGGTTTGTAATATTTTCACGAAACTTCATCCGCAAAAAGTTCGAAATCCAAGTGACAGTCTAAGGAAGTAGGTCGCTTTGCATTTTCGAGTCGATTTACCTATGAATTATTTTCCAATACCTTCTTTTTTTTGTTATCCAAAAAATTCTTTAAATAATAAACAGTCACACGCGCTACCCAATTTCTTTTACTCTTTTTCACGAATTTTATTTTACGCACACTTCATTAATGCGCGAAGTTCGCGAATGTAATTGAGTGTAATTTTAAAAATCCTCGCAATCGGCGAATCTATTTCAATGTACAACTATGTCTTATCGTCATAATTGGGTTGCATGAGCATATAGTTACGCACATCTTTAGAAATTAAGTTTTAACTTGCCTGAGGTTGGATGTACGTGACAAGTCATTTATTACATTAACCGCCATTAGTTAGGTTCGCTTTCGACCGACATTTTGGCAGTATTACACACGTTTCACTTGCACGCCAGTACTAATTTGCCCACTCGAGTATTACTGGCACGTTACAGCATACATGGCTTTATCACCCTCTTAATGCTCCTATATGTTAATTCTTTCACTTCCTCTAATTGTCATTTTATTATACAAATTATTATTTATACTCACCTTTTTGCATTATTATTTATATATTACAATCACATTACAATATTAGAATTTTTCTTCTAATTTTTCTTTGAAGTTTCAGTTCCTAAAATAAAATACGATGAAATAATTCATTATTAACATCTATTATTTTACTAATTCATGAAACTACGTATTTCTTGACACGTACTTTGTGTATCGGCTAAGTATATTAATAATCTATATTGTAGAGGTCGCCTTTACGGTATAAATATCCAACCAATAATTTATTCTTCTCGCGAAGATTAGCTTCCGAAATATCCCTACAGAATAGAAACTCATGCACGGGGATATTAAAGCGGCTAATGAAAAATTGCATCGGCGGAAATGAAAATATAATGTAAAATCCGAGATCTCGTTATTTCTACTACTTTTTAAACTGGAATTATGCAAATGTAAGCATAAAAAGATACCGCCGTTACGCGAATTTCGTCCTCCGTAGGTTCCTCTCTAACGAGCATTACAAAAAAATCTGAACTGCGCAGCAAAAAGGTCTTTTCAGTAACTACAAAAAAAGTATATACAAAAAGGCAAATTCACTGAAAGATATACAATAGAGTATACAAACATTTTTTTTTTAAATTTCATTAACTACATCCTATATATAGAAATTTGAGAAATAAGTCTTTTTTTCTTTCTTCAAATCAAACTTTATTTACTAAAGTATGATAATTAAAAAAATATTTTAACCAGCGATATCTTTCTTAATAATTTGTTCAACATAACAGTAATTCGTGCATTTAAAAAACTCACTACCTACCCTACATCACAATTAAATTTAAATGTTTTTCTCATTTTAATTTCGTATAACTGATCATTTCTTTACATTTTCATACACTAAATTTATCATTCTAAATTTGTAATTTTAAAGCTACAAAAGGCTTTAAATCCCGTCAAATCTAAATAAATAAATAAATAAATAAATAAATAAAAATAGAATGTTTTGCTTTTCCACTCAATTTCTGAATGACTCTGATGAATGACCCTCAGGTGGACGTGTCGACGCAAGTGGACCTGCACGACGGGGCGTCGCTGCAGCGGGGCATGACGCCCCTGTACTCGCGCGAGGACATAAAGGAGCAGTACTGCATCACTAATCGACAGCTGGACGCCGTGGAGAAGTCCGGCGGCGGGATATTCGGTTGCCTTACCAGTCGCGGCCCCTCGCCCTGCAGCTCCTCCGCCAAGGCGTCGATCCTCTCGGCCTGCGTGCGCAGCGCCCCGAGCGACGAGAACCTCTTCGACGCGCCCTATCCCTATCCCCACAGGCTGCCCCAGATCATGTATCAGCAGCCCTACTCCGTCTACCCGGGCTTCCGCAAGCGCTACGACCCGCACGGCTACCACTTCGACGAGGACGAGGATGACTGGGTTCAAAGTTCCTACTTCCGCCGGCGACCGAAGTCCTTCTGCACGACACCCGATCCCAAGAGGTTCGTTATCATACTTTAAGCCCCACGGCTCCCGTGCGAAATTGCTGATGAGCTTTCGTTTATTTTTTTATGTTTAAGGACTTTGTCGTGAATATTACACTGAGAAAAAAATATAGTAACAGTTACTAGAAAGTTACTAGATTTTCTAGTAACATATGGCGCACACTAG
>JAWWEN010000048.1:5681682-5699813 GCA_035582955.1 Sycophila texana
ATTACTGCCCTCGCTAAAGCTCGGGCAGCAAACTGCACCCGCGGGAATAATCGCCTATTTTACTCCCTTGGTGCATACATAACTATTATTTTCCATAAAAAGACAATGTATTTAAATCAAAGAAAAAAAATAATGTAGCGTGGTAAGGTAGCGAGGCTTATTAAAGCAAGGAGCCAGCCGAAGTAGCAAAACAATGCTGAAAAGAAGTGGATCAGCCGTGCCGAGCGGAACTAACTCGAGCGGTTATCATCGCTCGCGGTGCGCGTAAAAACGTCAGTTGCGCTTGGAAGTACACAAAAGAGCTCAAAGCAAACGTTAAACGCCGGGCCTCCCCGGCTCCCAGATCGGCGCGATGTTCCCAGCCGAGCTGCTACTTCGTAACGAGCCGCTAGTGCCACCGACTGCTGCTCTCTCGCCTTTTCTTTCTCTTTCTCCCTCACCTTTTCTCTCTCTCTCTTTCTCTGCTCATGATGCGTCATTGTCCTTCCCGAAGTCTCGCGTCACTCGCCGCGGCTCCTAAGTGACATCCACCTCCCGCGGGGAACCTCGTTCCTCGGGCCCAGCGTCTCTTATATGCATCTAACGCTTTTTGTATGGACCCTTCGGAGTAGACTCCTCCGAAGTAAGTGGGCTATAATGGACTCGATAAGTAGAACAGGTTGCTCGTTCCCTCGTACAACGCACCTCCTTTTTTTATGTCTCTCTCTCTCTCTCTCTCACTCAATTTTTTTTTTCAACTTCCGTGAAGGTATAAGAAAGTTATATATCGGCAAGAAATTAAACTAATCCCGGAGGAAATTTTTTACCAAAATAAATCAGCTTAGAGGGGATTATAGTTTAGTTTATGCGAAGGCCAGCCTCGCATAAATCGTCATTGATCTTCCGACGCGTCCGCCTTAAATATCGTATTAAGCTCCTCGATTGGTCTTTATGCACAAGACTCCGTGAAGAGCACACGCCGCAAACCGCATATACGAATTCGGGATTAGCGTATATATAATAAAGCAAAGCAGCGGCGAAACCGGGCTTTCCCGGCGCGCTTCCTGGGAGCGCAGTGGCACTCGTCGGAGCCAGTCGCTCGTAAAAAAAAAAAGCAGCCAGTCGAGCGGCGAGCCGCCAGGTAGGCTACCAGCTTTATTGCCCCTCGCCTCGTCTTCCACTCTCCGGCGTCTCGCTCGCTCGGTGCGCCGCTAATGCCGCTCTAATGGGCGACTCTCTCGGGGGACAATGATAAGCCTGGCCGCGTGCGACGCGTACGCCGCGTATATACGCGCGCTCCTCTCGGAGCGGGATGCCCTCTCGGCGTGTAAAACCGGCTGGGCGTCGGCGCTCGAACGAGCAGCGCCTCTGGCTGCCCGCCGAGAGTCAAGCAGTGCACCGACCTCGCTCTTCCCCGACTGCTCCTTCCCTCCTTCTCGCGGGCCGGCAGCCACCGCAGGACCGGACGCTCGCCAGGGCCGCTCGCCTGCGACTCTTTTCTGAGCTCCAAGGCTGCTACAGAGAGGACTTTATAAGAACTACATGTAGTTGTACCCAGTTCTATTTTTAAATTTCTTATCTACCGTAATAATAAAAAATATACACGTATATGTAAGGCACTAATCTTATCTAATCGCGGCGGTATAGATCTACTCGTCGGCGACTAAAAAATCGGTTTGAAAGAAAAAGAGATCGGTAGTTCTCTCATATAAAATCGTAAAACAGAAGCTAAACGCGCGATCGGTGAATACAGGGAGAAGCTTGCGTGCACCTGATGAAAAAAAAAATCGGCGAGTGGCGCGGGGTGCCGATCTCGAGCATCGCGCACCTGGGCAGCTCTCTCATACCAGTCGCGAGTCCTTCTGCGTTGAACCTGCGCGCGGTATCTCGGGTCTGGCCGCTCCGTCCCTCTCGCTCCGCAGGTAAATCCCCCATTATCTCCGTCTCCGTCGCTCCGTCTGGCGCGCGCGCTCAGGCAGCCGCGCAAGAAGCGGGAGTAGAGGAGAGCTCGAGGAGAAAGAAACGCCGCCGCCGCCGCGCAGCATCCACAGCAGCAGCCAGCGCTACTAGCGGCGGCCGCCGAGCGGAAAGTCCCTCGGCCAGGCGAAGTCGTGTGCGTTCCGCCGGTGTGTGCATGTGCACACTACCTGCTCGCGGGCCGTGCGTGGGTGTGCGTGCGCGAGGGAGACGGAGCGAGCTCGAGGCCTACCTGACGCCGCCGCCACCGCGCTCCGACACGCAGTAAGGCGCGCAACGTTCGCCCGCTCGCTCCTGCCCGTTTGTGCTACCTGGCCAGCTCGCGGGGCCCTTTATTATCTTTTTTTTTTTTCTCGTTCTCGATCTCTCTTTTTTTTTCCCCAATCGCCGCTTCCTTTCTCTCGGCGGAGCGGCGCGAGTGCGGGAGCCCATCGTTTAGCGTGTCCTTGGCGATTGCTCCGCGAGGAGGACCTCCGGAGGCTGCTGCTGCTGCTGCTGCAGGTGCGTCCGATCGGTTCGCTGTCTTCGGCGCTGTGCGGGCCGTGTGTCTGTGTTGAGAGTGTCAATTGTGATCTTTACTGTGGCAGAGGAGGCCGCGGACTCGCCGATCGGCGGAGCGCCGATCTCAGGGGGTCCAGGCGCGCGCGCGTGTGCAGGATCGGCGAGGCGATCGTCGATCCGCGCCGTCCGGAGCGCGAGAAGATGTTGACTTAGCGGTCGACCTGCACGGAAACTGCGGGTTCGCACACACCGTGCCCGAGGAACGGCGTATCCTCAGGTGAGTTGGCCGTGTGCGTGTGTGTGTGTGCGCGCGCTGTGCGTGTGTGTGGAGGCTGCGTCGTTCCGAGATACTTCCAATTCCAATATGGCCGCGCGGGACCAGCCATGATACGGGCTCCGCGGAAGCCATGTTGGCAGGTGTGCTTGTCGAGAGATAACGACTCGGCGCTCCGCTTCGGGCCGCGTGTCCCGTGGAAGAAAAAATCGTCGAGTGTGAGGACGCGTCGTCGCGGGGAGATCGGTACGGTTTTCCGGAAGCCTGGGGTTCTGGTTAAATCGGAGCTGCCGGAGTACCGGTTCTCGCGATCGCGGGGCATTGTCTCGAGCGTAGAGTCGCGCTTCGGGATTTTGTAATTCCGTAGGGGGCGATCGTTCGATGCTTGTATTTCATGAGTATGTAATAAGGCAACGAGTGCGAAAACGCGTAGGATTTGCCGATTTTTTTTTTTCTTTTTTTTTACATTGCCAATTCTCATTACCATTTGGCGATCGGGAAGGACGCGAGCCCATAAATTTCACAATCGCGCGCGGCGCGAGCTCTTGTAACCTGCTCCCTTTTTGTACGTTGATCGCTGGCAGATAGGATTGTTGTGCAGTCGGATCTTTTTGTCTCCGATGCATGGAAAAAGGGCGAGTGGGAGGTGGTGGCGCAATCCTTTTATATTCGATGACAGTCATTAATTTTTTATCGCAAATGAATCGCTCAAGGAGGTAATCAATCCTACACAACGCGGACCGATTTTATTACCGATTTTAAAGTGTGAGCATGTCTCGTGCCTCGCGATTAACCAATTAAGATTGAATTATGCCGAATATTAAAATATTATCTTTTTAAGGGTGACGTTGAAAAACGTAGGTCGTACAAATCTTTACTATTCTACCCGTTCATGAGATTGTAATTGTTTTTTTTTTTTTTTATCTTACTTTATTCTATTTGTTAGTGTATCGGAAAAATAAAATATAATGTACAAATTTTTAAGAATTCAGGTGAATTTCCTTTATTAAAACCAAATGTACACAGTACACAGAATAGCATAGTCATAAATAAACAGATCAAATAAATCAGGTATACTCAAATTAGCTTTTTCACAAAGTCTAATCCATACGTAACAGGAGGGATTACACTTATACGTACGTTAAATTTCCAAAAAAAAATTTAAAAAAAACAACAGAATTTTTTAATCGAAACAAAAGATTAAAAAAAAAAACAAATAATAATACCAGTCGCGTATTTTCGATTCAACAGACGATAAGATGCCAACGGAGCTCGTGGTAACGCCGTCAGCGGCGAGCGAGGAGTCCTCGCGCCTGAGCCAGTCGACGACGCGCTCTGGCCCGTCGTCCTCGACGTCGGGCTCTTCCGGCGACAGGGACAGCGAGAGCCGCAGCAGCTCGGCGTCCCGCAGCAGCTACGAGGGCTCCGGCTCGCTGGGCCCGTACCACCACCATCACCATCACCACAGGCTGGTAGCGAGTCTGGGCCACCCGCACCATCACCATCGCGAGTCCTCGGCGTTCGTGCCGGTGGTGCCCTCGCGGCTACACCTGGCAGCCTACCCGGGCGACATCCACGCGCACCTCGCGGCACCCCCGGCACCCCCGGGCTCCTCCGCCGGCGCCTCGTCCTCCAGCAGTTCCAGCCAGGACCATGAGGCCGGCGCCGAGAACACAGTGGTGCGCAAGAGCACCTCCAACTACGAGATCATGGCCATGATGGCCGACAAGACGAAGGAGCTGGCGGCGAGGGCGATGTTGCTGCCGCCGCCGCAGCTGCTGGAGCCACCGCCGGGGTACCCGGTCTTCGCGGGTCCGTTTCCCGGGAGCTCGGCGCTCTATCCGCCAGGAGGTCCTCTGGCCCACCAGCATCTGGACCGGCGACTGCTGCGGGCGCCTGGGCGCGCGTCGCGCCCGAAGAAGCAGTTCATCTGCAAGTTCTGCAATCGACAGTTCACCAAAAGCTACAACCTGCTCATCCACGAGAGAACCCACACGGACGAGCGGCCCTATTCGTGCGACATTTGCGGAAAGGCCTTCCGCCGACAGGATCACTTAAGAGATCATCGGTAAGATCAATGTATCATTTTTTTTTTTGGGGGGTTATTTAAGATTCTTAAGATTCGTCTTCTTTCGAAAAAAATTAGCCATTTATTTTAATTTGAATGTATAATTGTGGACTAAACGGTTGCTCGGGATCATGAAGATGCGTGTAAAAGCGATGACGTTCTGCATAAAATCATGTAAATTTATCTTCGTATTAGCCTGCGCTACAATTTGCATAAGAATCTGTTTATAAATGGATGGCTTTTCAGTAGTTGCTTTATATAATAATTCTGTATACAAAGTCGCTTGATGCGAGTCTGCGTGCAAATTCGCAGCCACGTTGTTAAATTAAATTTTTTTTTTTGTTTAATTATAGACAATTTGATAAAAAAAGTTAGGTAATAGATAAATTTTTTCGTACGATCATAATTCAGTCAGATATTTACTAATTATACTACTTCGTGAGCTTAAAAACAAGCATTTATTTTTTTAAAGAATGACGATTTGTGCGTAATTTTTTTATTTCACATTAGCACGTGTTCACTATTGCAATTACTAACCAGTCAAATTACTCATTTACATGATCATCGTTTTTTTTAAAGAAAAAATTGCCAACGTTTTTAATTAATTGTAAAGTTCCTTGAAAATCAATACCAAAATACAGGTATTATATTTTTAAATATGAATAAGTAAAATTCACATGAAATAACATGATGAGTCTTCCACATATCGAATACTTAAAAAATTCTTCACTTATTCGATATAAATTTCATTTAATTCATAATACATAGAGAGTCCCTTAAGTTTTAGCCAATCAATTAAAATCGAATCATTCGTTATAGGTACATCCACAGTAAGGAGAAGCCCTTCAAATGCGGCGAGTGCGGCAAGGGCTTCTGCCAGAGTCGGACCCTCGCGGTGCACAAGATCCTGCACATGGAGGAGTCGCCGCACAAGTGCCCGGTGTGCGCGCGCAGCTTCAACCAGCGCAGCAACCTGAAAACCCACCTGCTCACCCACACCGACCACAAGCCCTACGAGTGCACCTCCTGCGGCAAGGTCTTCCGACGCAACTGCGACCTCCGCCGGCACGCCCTCACCCACGCGGTGGGCGACGTACCCCCCGAGGCCCTGGAAGAGGCTCTCCGCGACGACGACAGTCCCGAAGAGGACTGCGGCTCAGATCCAACCCCCTCCAGCTCGTCGTCGGCCTCCACCTCAACCCCGAACCACTCGCAGCCCTCCTCCAGCTCGTCTTCGTCCACCGGCGCCTCGACGAGCTCCGGCTCCTCCTCGGGCGGCTTCCCGCCCCGGCCGCACCTGCAGATCCGCCGGGACCTCCTCCAGGTCAAGCCCAGCACGGTGACCAGCAGCGGCAACCTCGCCGGCCAGAATCCTCCGGGGGCCCTGCCCCCGCCGTCGCCCCTCATCCTCACGTCCTACAACCGACGGAGGATCGGCTCGCCCGGACCCTCCAGGGTGCTGCTGGAGCTGCAGGAGCGCGAACGGGAGCGCGACCGGGAGCGCGAGCTCGAGCGGGAACGGGAGCGAGAAAGGGAGAGAGAAAGGGAGAGGGAGAGGGAGCGGGAGGAGGAGACGCGACTGGCGAGGGTACCCACGCCGCAGCCGCCGCAGCCTCCGGCGCCGAGACCGGCACCCGCGAGGCATGGATTCACGATCGTCGACATCCTGCGCCGGTATCCCTGAGTCGAGGTCGACCAAAAAGGACCGCGTCGATCGTTTGCTGGTACTGTACTTCGTGCGAGTCGCTCGTTTGGGGGTACCTTTGCCTCCGCGATGCGGACAACCTGCTCACGTTTTTATTCTGATGATTTCTTTTTTTTTTCGGTTCATTTGTCACCGTAATTAATGTCGTTATTGCGAATGCTCTCTGGATTTCTTAGAAAACCCCGGTACTCTGATCTACGCTGAGAATTTAAATCGATCTGTCTATATATGTTTGAAAATGTTGAAAAAAAGTTTTAAAAAACGTGAATGGAGGCGACATCTTTTTGATGTCAAAAGGAGACGTTCGTTTATTTAATGTATGGACGACTTTTTACACGTAGTAATTCACATTTTTTTTAAAATTGATTTCACTTTTTCAAATTTAGATGGGATTGCTGCTCGACGAAGAAACGTTTAATTTATTTACGATAATAACAAAAAAAAACATCAAGCATTAATAGTAATGTAATTCTAAGAAATTTAGAAGCATATATTTGCCGTTTCCACTTTTTTTTTTAATTTTTACAAAGTTTTATGAGAAAAAAAAATCCTATAAGCGTTTAGCGTGAGTCTTGGAATAACAAAAGTATCGAAATTCACGTCGGTACTCTAAAAGTAGAGATAAGTATTAGAGGAAGTGTGTTTTTTTTTTATACTGACGTGTTTGTACGTTTTTTAATGTCCCTGCGCGGATGATTTTACTCTGGATTGCTAAATGTTCCAAGAACAAGTGATGAGCTTAGTACTGACCGATGCGACACTAGAACGAACCTAAATAGATGTTAAGTGCGTGACCATACGTATAATGCTAATTAGCGTGTACTCTTCGAACGATTTTAATTTTCACGCGAAAGATTATTATACATCGCCCGGTGCAATCGTACGATTCGTTGCGAGTGATATTAGCTGAAGAAGTGTGGAAAGCACGGAGAATAGGAAAAAGAAAAATTAAAAAAAAAAAAAAAAACTGAGATTTTTTCTGTATTAGCGCATCGGAGCGAGAGGAGAGCGCGCGTGAGATGAGGCAACTTAAACTGAAGTATCTATATATAATATTTTAATTCAGTACATATAGAGAAAAGGAACGAAGAGATTTTTAATGGGTAATTATTGCTGATTTTAAATATTCTTCCTATAAAATCTTGTAAATAAAATTCTCACAATTTTGTTAATTTTATACACTTAGGACTCTTTCCTTATTAAGGCATCCCGAGTCAAAAACATCAAAGTGCCAAATACGTTGTTTTTGAACGTTTATTATTTTTTTTAAACAACAAAATGTTTACTGTAGCCTTATTAAACTATATGATATTATTATCCTACGAGACTAATTTTACTACTTTTAAAGGATATTAAAAAGAAGTTGTTATAAGGATTTTGAAGTTTTTGACCAGGAATGAATCTACTATTTAAAAAAAAAAAAAGTAAAAAAGTAACACCGAAATTCACTGTAAAGCTCTTGTACGTAAAAATATCTACACTTTACGACTCCTAACTTGACTCAAGTGTATTGACAGTCTTACTGAAATACCCGCAGCTTTCACGGCTTCGTTCAAGTACACACCGAAAGGTGGACCAGTTCTTTTCTCCATCCGTTTTTAACTTTCGTCAAATATTAGTGCGTAACCTACATAAAAATGACAAGACGGCAGGAGTTAGGAGAATACATTCGAAAATCGAGCAAAAAGCACATAGCAACCGTCGGAAGAAAAGCGCGTCGATCTCTAAAAAAAAAAAGTTTCCAAAAGCCACTTTGTATATTTATATAGAAAATTGAGGGAAGGGAGGTGTTTTCTAGGGTCGACCGTTCGAAAATAATAAGAGACTGCACGATCAGGTATACCTGTAGGCATTTTTCACGGCGAGAAGAAGAGTATCAGAGAAGAAGCACAGGTTCTCGCACTTCGAGTTTCAAGCATCAGGCACGTACGTCCGCGGAAAGCGACTTCGTGCCCCCCTTTATGGAAAATTTTCTCTTCAAACAGCGGCGCGCCACGCGGCTTCGACAATATTGTTTCTCGGCGGCTCGCGCAAAGAAAAATAAGGCAAACAACATTCAGAGAGCCATCGAGGCGCGCGGTTTGCACAGGACGCCTCGAGAGAGCCCCTCTTCGTCGAGGCGTCCTTTGTTTGCCGGCCTCTTTAGCTCAGGTGCCTTCTTTTTTTATATATATATATATATATATATATATGTATAGGAGAGAAGAGGTGATAGACACATCGGCAAAAAAAAGGAAAAAAAAAACGCCGCACTGCCTCCTCATTTCCGAGCGGTTTCTCTCTTCCTTCAAAGATCTCTTCCGCGGCTTTTGCTTTTATTTTCCGCCGATTTCAGGTAGCTTATATATAGTTTCTTTCGCTCTGTAAGTCCTTCTCTCTCGTCAACTTTACCGGACTCGTTCGTACGAGAAAAGAAAAAATAAATGAGAAACAGAAAAATTACCATTTCAAAAGGAGAGAAAATGATTCTTGAAAAAAAAAAAAAATTCCAAGATAAAAACTCGGACGCGTAGTTTGCTTTCGCGAAGGAGCCACTTTGGCGGCGCGATAAGAGGAGAGGAATACGTAAGGAGCCGAGCGAAATGCAAATTTCGACGGTCACTCGAACGAAGGGAAAGAAGTGGGGGACGTGCTGCCACCAGCCACGTCGCTCCGTGCCACCGTAAAACCGTTTTCGGTGGCAGGTGCAATATACGCCGACGACCAAACTACTTTTAACGCACGCGGAGCCTCGTCCTTTCTCTCTCTCTCTCTCTCTCTTTCTCTTTGGCTCCTCAATATGCCAACCCTCTTCACGCGAGGAACCGTGGCAGCTTCTTCTTTTTTTCCCCTCTCCTCTCCTCTCCTCTCCTCTCCCTTTTCCCTTTTCCTTTTTCTTTTCTCCGCTCCAAAACGACGAGCATTAAAGGTCCTCCTTTGTACGACTCGTGGCCGTGAGGAGTCGGCCGGCGACTACCGAGCGGAGGAGCGTGTACTGTACACATTCCTTCGGTCGGCTTTCCGCGCGCACGCGAGAATAAGAATGAAAAACTGGTGGTTTGCGTGGAAGCCCGGCAGTGATCATGGAAAGGGCAGGGACACAATCGCGCCTCTTCTTCCCTCTATTCTTCTCGCAGTGGGGGACAACTATTTCTATTTTATTCTTCTTCTTCTTCTTCTTCTTCTTCTTCTTCTTCTTATTTTTCCTCGAAGCTGACTATGGGTATATTATACGCATACCTCACCGTCTTGGATGCGACTAGGTGAAACAGGTGCGCGATGACGATACGAAAATGTCGAGGAGAAACAAATAGTATTTCGTTCGAAGAGCCTTTTTTTTGCGCGGATTCTTGAGAATTTGTGAGAAAAGGACTGCTTTGTTATACGATCGACATATAGTGCAGGTGGAAAGAAAAATATCTTGTGATACAAATACGCCTTAAATGTCTGTTTGTTTAAAAAATGAAGGTCTTCCAGATTTACGCTCTTAGTATTGATTTCATTCTTCTCTGAGTGTTGAAGCGCAATACAATTTGAACAAAAAAACACAGAAATGTATGTGGGCCTGTAATTTCGAATGGTGGACAAAGAAGCTGAAGTTATACGAGCTATGTTTTCTATTTTATTATTATTTTTTTTTATCTGCGAAATTTTATATAAAAGCTACGATAAAAAAAGAAGTTATGATAAACGCGAGGGTACAAAAAAATATAGCTAGCGAAAGTGTGAAAGCAGAAGAGATAAATTATATCTGTTTATTACTTAAAAAGCGGTTCGTTAGCGTATCGCGTTTTGGTGATTTAGTGAGACGCGCGTATGTATTATAGCGAAATATATTCGTGTACGAATTATTAATGTACAAGTGCCTCATGTATGAAGATATTTTGTATGAGTGTAGGACCATAGCTTTCCTGTTGCAATTTTTACTATTAGTTTATAAGAAAGCGCATTTATATGTAAACATATAATTATATATTTTTAGATTTTCAAAATGTTGATATAAGAAAATTTGTAAATTATATATTAAGATAAAAAATGTAAAAGAAATAAAATTGCTTTTCTTCAAGGATTCATTTTAGTCTGCATGCCCTTATTGTTACTATTTTTTTTAAACACTGATAAAGAAATTATGCAATAATTACCTATACGTAGAATAAAAGTTATAAAAGTCATATTTAAATTCAGATTTACCAAATACACTTTACTCGTAGTAAAAAAAAAGAAAAGAAAGTGCTCATATTTATTTAAAATAATTTAATTTATTAAAATAATATTGACAGCAAAATATGAACACATTTACATTTTTTTAATTGTGTTATTTCCTTTTTTTATTTTTTATTAATAATTAAATATTGAATAATATTTAAACTGGTATAATAACTTCTGTCGATAAAAAACCAGGAATAGATAAGTTAAATATTTTAGAAGCCAAATTAATCAGTTGTTAATATTGAAAATTGCATTGATCAACTGGTGGTAGATGTCCGACAGAATGTTAAAGCAGAAAGTGACTGATCCCTTGTACCTTTAGCCACTAATCATGTCGGTAAGGTAGAACTCTCTATAATCTTCTTACTATAAACTTACCATCATACTATACAATTGGTATTATATATCGGGTCTGGGAAATTTATCTTGTAGAGGGCACTAAATGCCTTACCGTTGAAAATCTTTTTAGAATTTTTTAAATAAATTTTATATTATATTTTACATATATTTTTAATATATTTTATTGTGTTAAGTATACATATGTTTTATCAATATTTATTAATTCTTTAAACATTTTTTTTGTTATAGTCGAACGAATGTAATGTAGATCTTATTGCATAAAATTGTTAATTTGAGCAATATTTTATATTAAAATACAAAAATTATACAAGGAATTTTTTGGTCATCGATTTAAAATCATATAGTGTAAGTAAAAATTAAACATTTTAAGCATTAAAGAAAACGTAAAATACATTTTCGCGTAATAATGAAAACTAATACGCAGTTTGTATATATCTCGATTTGAAGAACACAATAAACGTTATTGATGTAGATTCTTCTTGTCGAATAAAAATAGAAGTTATTTTTTACTTTTATCTATTGAGAATCGCACTCAATTAAAAAAACAAAAATACTAAGCTCGTGACGTTCCATGACTTTTCACATTGCTTTATCTTTGTTAATAATCATTAAATTGATAAGAAGAAATACTTTTGATATTACATCTGTCGATCTCGTATCTGGCAATACGCGAAAAATAGTTTCACAAACTATCCATTTTATTTCAATTCTAAGAAATTTTTCTCTTGCAGTCAGCATAAATAAATATAGAAGAAAATATGAAGAAAAAATATGAAAATACTTACTATTTCAGTTTATTTATTTATTTATTTATTTTTTCATAAAACGCAGATTATTTTACAGAGCTTCTCATTATTTCAAAAAACTAAATAATTTTCCAGGCGTTTCATTATCCCCCCGCTATCCCCAACGTAACTAACATCCCTATAAGCACTCGAGAGAACCGTCGCTTGATAATATTTGATAAAACCCAGCAAAATGATGAATTGAAATGAGATTTGTTTTTTTTTACAAGCGTGCAGCAAATAAGGAGTGACGTAATGGTCGACGTGTCGATTTTTAGATCCTCGCCGCGGAGCTTATTTATCAGCGGTGGTGTTGGCGTACAATGGTGGCCCGAAGGCCCCGCACACCTCGGCTTCATAATACAAGCTCGCCGATTACTCGGGGCTCGTACTTACACAGTTGGCGACGAAACTCGCCACGCTTGTATATACCCGCGGACCTCCGCACTCCTCTCTGTTTCTCTCTCACACTATAAAGGATAAAATATATCTATATATCTACACTTCTCTCCTTCCCTCTCGCGAGTTTCCGACGCCCACGCTCGGCCGGGCGCGAGCAGGCGGATGGACCTCCGGGCCGGGACGAAAGCGAGGAGAGAGAGAGAGAGAGAGAGAGAGAGAGAGAGAGCGGAATCGGCGCGCTAAATGCCCGATGAGCCTGGTAGTCCCGATAAACGGGCCCCTTTATCGCGAGAGCCGCTCGTAAAAAGGCCACTTCGCGCGGCCGGCCGACATAAAGCTCGCGCGCGCCCGGCGAGTCCACTCCTCGCGCGCGGTCCGCGCGAGCCTCTTAGCTGTTTTATAGCCCGCTGATCGATACGCGTGTGTGCGCCAAGCAACCGGCGTATCGGTCGGACCACGTAGGCGCCGAATGCATCGTCCCTTGCAGTACGAGCGCGCCTTGTGCGGGATTCGCGTGTACAAGAGTTGCGCGAGGAAGCCACTCGCTCGCGCCTTATGGGCCCCTTTCGACGCCTTTAACGCGCGGGATTACACGACTCGCTCGATGGGACTACTTGTGGGGCTTGGAAATTTCCGTTATCGCGCCACCAGGGCATTGGGAAGCTCCATCGTCTCTCTCTCTCTCGCTTGGCCTCTGCCTTCCACCTTTTATTTGCCTTTTATCGGTTTTTTTTTAAGTCTTTCTTTTTTGCGTATTCAAGATTTCGTTCAATTGCATCATTTTGTAAAGGAATAGAAATAAAAGTTTTTTGTTTTTTTAAAGCAAGCCTTGATCTTCTGGTTGAGTTGTTTTATTTGTTTCTTAGTTACGACGACATTTTTGTCGCTATTTTCATTGGGTCTAAGATAATTGCTTAAAAATGTGATAGAGAAATTATAAAATAATTATTTTGAAACGATAGGAAAATGAATTCTAACAAAAGTAGTATAAATAGAGTGCATTCTTATGAAACATGTATACCTACTTCCACTGGGACAGGCTTCCTGTCGAAATAAAGGAGCTTTTCTTGTAAAAATTGCAAAAATTGAATAGTCAACATTTTAGTTAAAAGTAACAACAAATTTTTCCGTAAAAATTTCCAGTAATTGCAAGCTGTTTCTCGATTATTATTATTTTTTTTTTACATAATTGTTACGGAGAATGTCACCGTAATTTACACAAGAAAAAAAATGTTTGAGTATGTACTACTACTGCGTCTTTACTGCACTAATCATTCAAATTCGTTCATAACTTTGTAATATAATTATTTCCATCATATTCCTATAAATGCATAATGTAACAAATATGAGTATAAGTAAAATAATTAAAATTTGTACAGAGAAGAGACTTAGTCCATTAAACGTTCACTAAACAAATAGATAAATAAATATAAATCAAATTGAATTACACGCGTGCACGTAACATTTCTACAAAACAAAAGAAAAAAAAAAAACTGGAAAATCCATTAAATATCTCAGCTCGAGGTGCGAGGTGGCTCAACTCGTTGCAATTTTACAACACACACCCACAGAACACGTTCGAAGCATCGCGGCGTCGGCAGAGCCGCCCGCAGACAGAGTTGCCTCTCTTTACGCGGCCGTAAAAGCCGGCTAAAAATTGACAAAGCATCTATTCCCCGTACACGGGCCGCTCGCGCTCTTTTACCGCTGCGCGATAAGTCGCTCCGCTCTCCCTCCGACTGCGGCGACGGCGGCGGCGGCTTTCTGTGAAAATTTCGGCGTAACTCAAAAGCCAAGACAAACATGGGCGTGCTCGTCCTCGGTAAATCCAAACCAGCGAGCGAGTACCCGAGCGAGCGAGAAAGAGAGAGAGAGACACAAAAAAAAGGCGCAGATATATGCCGCGCGTATCTTGGGCGCAGGCGCGCGGGAGGAAGAGAGCGAGCGAAGCGAATGCGCGAAGAAGAAAGCTCGCGCGCGTATGCGCCGATAATTCCCGTAATTAGACCCGGCACGCTCGCCGCATCCTTGAGGCTGCGGTCGCAAGCGATTAGACGCGCGTAATTAGTGCGCGCGATTCAGCGCGGACTTTATATATACATTTTTTTTTTCTCGGTCTATCTCTGTCCGTCTCCCTTTGCACCGCGACTTTTCTCGCGCGCCGGAAAATTAGGTGCGACGTATACGTCGCGGTCGACCCGAACTTTATTATTATGTACCGAGAAATACTGCGCGTGACGCACCCATTTTTCCCCCCTCTGGCGCCTCTATATATGCGCGTGCATCTCTCGCGCGATGCGCGCTTTACGAGACAATAGAACAATTTGCTCATTCCGTGAACGCCTGAGCGTTGTATAAGTCGTTTGACTCTCTTTAGCTGGATCATCGGCACCTGATGGCTCTTTGTGGAAAAATCCTTATTCCGAGGGAATTAATCTTTTGTTTGTCGTTGTTCTTTTTAAACAAGACGGTATATGTACTTGTTTAAGCGTTCTTTTATGTGGATTATGTACTTTTAACGTAGGTTCGCTGGAGTTTAGTTGGCCTAGATATTCGAATGGTCGAATAACGTCTTTTTTTTAGCAAATGCGCAACGGCGCAGGCAAATATGGTATTATAGTATCTTCTTTAAAAAAAAAAAGTAGTCACAGGGAATAGGCGCCTGCTGACGAAGAATATCGTAATGTTTGAGTTAGTTCAGTCAATCTGAAATAGTTCGTATACATTTTTTTTTTTTTTCATGAGAAATGACGTCAGTTCACGGGAGCTTTCGTCGAAACTAATTGCGTAGTTTCTCTCCGAGTAATTATCTACATTGACGAAATTTTCTCGTAAAAATTATGGTGAAGCTTATCATAAAAATTACGTAGAAAAACGTAGGATGCAAGACAAACTTTGTAGAGTTTTACAAGAAAAGCTCCGACAGATTTTCTGTAAAATCCTCGTAATTTTTACAGAGCTTTTCTTGCGGGAAAACTAAAAATCTTCGTTAACCGTTCAATATTCGGGTAAATGAGTACATTGATTTTTTCGTAAAATTTTCCAGTATAACTTAAAAAAAACATGCTGTGCACGATTGTATTTTTACATACATAATTTTTGTACGGTGAGCTTATTTACGAGGAAACTTTCTGAGTGCACTCTTCTCCGCCGATTTTTCCGACAACCTAACAATTAAATAGGCGAAAAACATCTAGCAAAATCGTTTCATCAGAGTCATATATAATAACAACCTGTTTTATTTTCATTTTCATCAAAGGAAAAACAATGCGGAAATAGAGAAGCTCATTAGGCAAAGAAAGTCGAGTGTGTGCGTGTATTCACGGAAAGATGGCTGGATCAAGCGGTCGGGAAGACTCATTCACACCCGCTCGAGGGGGGAAAAGGCAAGAAGGGAAACGAGCGCGGCCGGGCATCCATTCATCCGTCCGGCATGAACGCTCGCCTCGTGGTTCATTCAGAAGTGCCCTCGTTCGCCCGAGCCCATTGTTCTTAGACGGCGGAAAAAACGCCGACTTTTCGCCGTGCACCATCCCTCAGTCCCGCTCCTTTTTTCCCGAAGGACCGAAAGCCGTGGCTCAGCCTCCGAGGACCTCGAGAGCCTCGGATGCTCCGAAACAAACTGAAGAACATAATCCTAGAGAAAGAGAGAGAAAGAGAGTCGAACGATACACACCTCGCGCGGCTCAAATTTCTCTCTCCCAAGCTCTCGATCTTATCGGCCAGCGCTTCTTCTTTTTTCGCCTCTTAATCGTAGGCTGCGGCGGCCTCCTCGGGGCAGATTCTCGAAACTTATATTATACTCTACTAGACTTTCGCGCATCGGTAAACTTATTTAATTAGGCTGAGAAAAGCGGAGGTCTTTCCTTTTCTTCTTCGCTAACGAGGAGATGATCGAAGACTGTAAAATTTTTATCTAGAATATTGAGCTCTTGGTGCTTTGGAATTTTATTGAATGGAGTATGATACCGAAAATAAGGGACGTTTTTCAAAAAAATGTTAATCTCTTCTGAAAAAATTGTACAATCACTCATAAAAATCAAAATAATGTTCTCAAATGACACTATATAATTGTAATTTAGAATGAATGAAGCAAGCATAAAAGCTAAAAGTAAGTTTCTCAAATTTCATTAGTGATTTTCAATGAATTTTCAACAAAAATTTATCAAATTATAGTGATTATATTATTTTTTATTTTCAATTTTTAAGCATCTTGCGCAACTTTTAATTTCAAAGTAAATTAATATTTTTTCTCTCGATTGTTCAAAAATTTCCCCTATTTTCGTAACTGCAGACTCCATGCAATAAAATCTTAAAAAACTCGTGTTCAGTATTTTGAATAAAACAATTATTTTACAGAGTTCGGACGAAATCCAGGATCATCTCCTCATATAAGGTCCGCTTAATTGACTATACAAAGTCGACGAATCTTGTTCAAACGTTACTACAATTTAAATCGGCAATCAATCTATACCTTACGCTCTTAAAAAATGCAAAAAAAAAAAATTTTTTTAAATTTAAAAGGAGGAGAGGCACGCGGTTCTTACGTGCATTACGCCGCTCGCAATAAAATCTGGTTCTCGGCGTCGCTCGCTCGTATATACAGCATGCGTTGCGGGCGGAGCTGCGCGCGTGCGAGTCGCGGCTTCGAAGGTGCGGCTCTGTCCACAATATCTCCGGCTCGGATCCCCGGGCCCCGGGGCCATTCGAGGGGCCATTTCTGCAGCCGACTCTGAACTCCTCTCCTTCTCTGTCTCCTTCTCGCTCGCACCGCCGACTCTTTTCCGCGACGTTGCCCGGCTTATTTCTGCCCTCGCGCTGCTCCTTTTGCCGGACGCGATTTCGATTCGCGGCCTGCAAAGCAGATCAGCCGCGACCGAGATTCGTCCCGGGGATTCCCACGGGCGGCGAAGCCTTGCGCTCAACCCTCCCCTCCTCCCCCCTCGTTTTTTTCTCCCCCAAAGCCGCGGATCAGACGGCCGCACGCAAATGCTTGCGCCTTCTTTTTGCAGCCGAGGGGATTTACGGGTGGCGATCCGCCGCGATGTTCAGTCAGCTTGCACGTACGCGCGTTCGCCAGAGATTAGGGGGGGGTATTTCGTGATATTGGTGTGCGCTTCTTTTTGCTGTCACTTTTAAATCGATAACGTAATAGTTATTAAACGGTCGTGCAGTCGAGGTAATGTAAAATTAAAATTGAAAAATTATTAAACTTTTTAATTTTTTTATTTAGTTATGCTGTTTAAAGTTGACTTTGTGAAGAAGTACTAGAATTATTGAATGTAAAAAAGTTCAATGAAACTTCGTGGAAAGAGCTCTATTCATTAGTGACTAGTGGAGCAGTTTCCACTAATTTTATAGTAGACTAGTTATTAGTTCAACTTAAAATAGTAGTGCAAGAACTGCTTTTGCCCTAACAAGAATTGCATAATTTTCAATTTGCCTTACGCACGATGCAAGAAAGAAAAATAAGTACAGTATTATTTACGTAAAATAAAAATAATAAAAATATAATTAGATATTAATACATTCGAATTTGATCTTTAAGAATGAATAAAAAAAGGCATTGTCACTTACATTATAAAAATATTTTAAAAAATTAAAAAATTCCTTTAAGGGAGAGCAAACTATAAATCATTTCATTGAATCAACTGTAAAATATTCTTTCGATACTGTTAAATTTCAGTAATTTCAAAAAATAATAACTTAATAAACTAATAATAACTCTTCGAAAACAATATTTAGGTGACTACTAATTTTCTATCCACTGCAAAATTGTCTAAATAATTATAATGTAACTATTACGTACGATTACATATCGTCGCTCCCAACGAAGAAAAGCACATTTCAAAAAATACCGATTTTAATTTGCCCTTTTTAAAGCGCTAGAGA